>PVIH01021539.1:0-29479 GCA_004025045.1 Sigmodon hispidus | reverse complement strand
TGGAAAAAAAAAATTCAGAGGGAAAGATGAACACAAAGAAAATATAGGTGTAGCAATCTTATTTGTATGTCTACCCTTGATAAGCCATGCTTATCATTCTTATCCTCTATATAGTTATTGTTAACTCTTCCACATTTTAAATTCTTTTTACTGTGTTTTTTTTTTAATAAATACAAAATAAAGGAAAAAAAAAAGAAAATCTATACTCTACTAAAATGGAAAACTTAAAAGAAATGGACAGCTTTCTGGACAAGTACCAACTGCCAAAATTAAATCAAGAACAGATTAATACCTAAACAGACCTATAACACCAAAGGAAATTGAATCTTATATTAAAAGTCTCCCAAATTAAAAAAAAAAAAAAAAAAAAAAAGCCCATGACCAGATGGTTTTACTGCAGAATTCTACCAGACATTCAAGGAAGAACTAATACCAATACTTAACAAACATTTCCATATAAGTGGAAACTGATAGAACCATGCCAAACACTTTTTATGAGGCTACAATCACCCTGATACACAAGACACTCAAAGAGGCAACCAAGAAAGAGAACTACAGACCAATCTCCCTCTTGAACATTGATCCAAAGATACTCAACAAAATTCTGGCAAACTGATTACAGCAACACATAAAAAAAGTCATCTACCATGATCAAGTAGGCTTTACCCCAGAAATGCAGGAATGGTTCAACATACAAAAAAACTATAAATGTCATTCATCATACAAACAAATTGAAGGAAAAAAACCCACATGATCATCTCCTCAGATGCTGAAAAAGCCTTTGACAAAGGTGAACACTTCTTTATGATAAAAGTCCAGGAGAGATCAGGAATACAGGGAACATTCCTCAGTATAATAAAGGTGATTTACAAGAAGCTGACAGCCAACATCAAACTAAATGGAGAGAAACTTAAAGCAATCCCACTAAAATCAGGAACTAGACAGGGCTATACCCTCTCCTCTTATCTATTCAATAGTGTTCTCAAAGTTTTAGGGTTAGGGTTAGGGATTAAGGTGATACAAATTGGAAAAGAAGAAGTAAAACTATATCTATTTGCAGATGATATGTATACATAAGTGACCCACAAAATTCTACCAGGGAACATCTTCTGCTGTTAAACACCTTCATCAATGTAGCATGATACAAGATTAATTCAAAAAATTAGTAGCCCTCCTATACACTAAAGATAAACAGGCTGAAAAAGAAATAAGGGAATCATTGCCCTTTATAATAGCTGCAAATAGCATTAAATACCTTGGAGTAGCTATAAGCCAAGAAGTAACAGATCTGTTTCACAAAGACTTTAAATCACTGAAGAAAGAAATTGAAGAGGATATCAGAAAATACAAAGACAACCCTTGCTCCAGAATAAATAGGATCAACTTAGTAAAAATGGCAATCTTAGCAAATGCAATCTACAGATTCAATGCAATTTTTGTTAAAACCCCAACAAAATGTTTTACAAACATTGAAACAACAATACTCAATTTAATTTGGAATAAATGAAAGCCATGATTGTCAAACAGTTTTGCTCAACAAATGAACCTCAAGAGGTATCACTATCCCTGACTTCAAGTTATGCTATAGAGTTACAGTAATAAGAGCAACCTGGTACTAGCATAAAAACAGACTCATGGATTAATGGAATCAAATTGAAGACACAGGCTTTAACTCACACACCTATGAACAACTGATTTTTGACAAAGAGTTCAAAAATATTCAATGAAAAATGATACTATTTTCAAGAAACTGTGTTGGCATACCTGGATGGCAGTATGTACAAAAATGCAAATAGATCCAAGCCTATCACCATGCACAAACTCAAATCCAAGTGAATCAAAGACCTCAACATAAAACCAGCTACACTGAACTTGATAGAAAAGAAAGTGGGAAATATCCTCCAAAGCATTGACACAGGTGGTCCCTTCCTAAATATAACACCAGTAGCACAGACACTAAGAACAACAATCAATAAAGTAGGACCTCCTGAAACTGAGAAGTTTCTGTAAGGTCAAGGACACAGTCATTAAAACATACTGGGAATGCCATTGGTTAATAAAGAGAATGTTTTGTCCTATGTCAAGTCATCTTAGAAGCAGGGGGAAAATCTGAGTGTAGTTAAAAGGAAGGAGTCAAGAGAGATGTGATCTAGCTGCCAAAAACACAATATGTAAAAAAAAAATTCAAAAAAGCAAGAGACACATGGCTAAACAGATTAATAAAAATGAGTTAAGATAAGAAAACTAGCTAACAATAAACCGTAGCCATAAATAAGTCAAACAATATACAGTTAATATAAGCTTCTGAGTCATTTTTGAGGGGCTAATCAATGGCAGGCGGGTCTAGGGGCAGGGCTAGGCTGGGTCAAAAACTTCAACAACAAATGACTATAGATTTGAACATGAGATTCATGAAGGACACTCAATGTATAGCAAATTAAGATCAAAATCGTCAATTGTGTAGAATGTGGGTGATACTCATTTTCACAAAGGGCACATATTCATTGAACTTGAAAAATACATCTTTAGTCTACCCTGCATGCCATTCTGGGTTGACACTGTTGATAGCTCTAAACTTTAAGCAGAAACTAATAAAATAGCAGGGCACATTTGATTAAATGAATGAATAACCAGAAACTGTACAATGTTGGGAGCTGCCGCACCTTAAAGATGGCGCTGGCTCCTATCCCCCGCCTTCCTGATGGCGAACGCTTCTAGTAATAATTAACTCCATCCATGGGATGTGCTGAATTGACTAGCTTGCTTCCGTGTGCATGGCCCTATGGTGGAAGCCCACGCGGCATTAGCTGAATGAAGGACCTTGAGCTTAAAACTGGCTGCACGGGATGGGAACGGGGGCTACTGCTGCAAGAAGATGCTGTACTAATAAAAGGACCTGGTCAATCACCACAGAAGAATCCTGGTGCTGTGTCTTTTCCTGCTGGTCGGGGCTTGGCTCAGCACAGTACAAGTAAATGGGAAGAAGAGGGTAGTTTCCAGACAGTGACTGTCTTGACTAACATGGTGACAGGAGAAGAAAAAAGGAGAGCAACAAAGGACTAAAATGTAATTTAAAATTTGATGACGTTTGTTTGTTTTGATTGGGCAGTATCTTCAACTATTTACAGACATTTTTTGTGTGTGTGAATTTTAATCTAGCTAGCTATTGTCCTTACATTTGCATTTCCTCTTTTTATTTCCACAGAAAATAAAAGACACCAGAAGAAATGCAAAGATAGAAAGCTTTTGAATCAAAAAAGCCTGCTATTTGCAATCTGTAGCCATCCAAGGCGTTTTGCATGCAGAGACCAGTGCTATAGCTGGTGGGAAGGTGGTAGAGTTTGAGCAGGAGGTGTGTAGCAGGCAAGATTTTAGCTATTAGCTTCAGAAAACCATTGACTGTCTAAACCAGTGGCACTCAGAATGGTCCAGTGTTTAACAAATGGTCATAGCCTTTCCTACAGTGTATCTTTAACAGAGCTAGATGGTCTCCAATCCCTAATAATAGGATTAGTATAGTTTTATAACAATGTCAGTAAAGCAGCAAGATCTGCATGTGTTCAGTTTGATTTGAATGGGTTGGTGTAATAAGACCTAAAGCACTTTGGATAGTACCTAGGCCAAAGAAGCATATCAGCAGGACTTACACTATTTCTGTGTGTGCACGGTGTGTCTCTGGCAGGATTAAGTGTGCCTTCCTTGCTGAGGAGCAAAAATCCATTGTGGAAGTGATAAAGTTACAAGTGCAGAATAAGAAAGATAAATTATTTTGAAGCTATTTTTATGTAATAAATTCAAGGCTTAGTCTATGCAATGGAAACAAATTCTATAAGTGAAAGGAACCACATTTGTTCTATAGTTGCATGTAGAACTGACTTAAAACCACCTAGCTTGTATTGGACTATGGTCATAATTGATGTTTTACCTCTAAGAACATAAAAGATTATGCAGATCATAGACTTGAAGCTGAAGAACACAGACACCAAAGCAAATCATGGGGACAGCATTCTCCTTACATTGTTTTTTTTTCCTCTTTATGTAACATAAAATATCTTTGGGAACAAGTCATTATTAGCACATTTTATCTTTTAGACACAAATATCTCCTGGAAACTTAGAGGACATGTCTTAACCACCATTGTAGTGGTGCATTTTAGTATTTCTTTAGAGAAAAGAATAAGAAAAGGTTAAGAAAAGAAGCGTCTGAGTTCACTTCTGCGAACTCACTCAGTTTCCCAACTGACCATATTTCTCCTGCCTCTAGCACAGAACACTGGGCGTGAGAAATCACTACAGCCATGACACTCTCTTAGTGAACTCAGCCCTGCAACAAAGCATGCAAGACAGCACTAAAATTTATGCAAAGTCACCTTTGTCCTTATCCCTAGAAGAAAAATGCATATAGAGAGGCAGATCTAGAAATGCCTGAAATACAACTGGAAATACAGAGCCAGGCATAATACAACAGGAAAATGAAGAAGCCTAATGATGAGAAAGATTTTTATTATTAGATTCCAGAAATACATTGTAACTAATAAACACACTATTTAATATTTAAAGGGATCAATTTTGCACTGTTTCTAGTAGACGAATACAATTCTCAAAGAGGACTTTCAGTGATAAATTTGAAAAGAAATAGGCTTCTTTCTATGTTCACTTAATGGATCTATAGCAGTGATACTAAATAGAATATCTTTCTGCTGATGCTACAGACCACACCATATGCCTTGAAGAAGAAAGACCTCACATCTCTGCTGGTAACATGCTTATATCACCAATGGTCACCAGCAAAACTCAGTAGCTTGCATAAAATTCTCCTTTTATTCCACAGGAGATAGTACCCATGATTTCATAAACAAAAATTTACAGTATAAATATAACAGTTATTATCTTAGTAGATAGGGTAAAGATATAATAACAGGCTGGGAAAGGGCACTCACTTCCATTCTATAGACTTAATTTGCATGTCATCTGTTAATAGAATATTTTATTGAATTTTATCCATTCTCTTACTCAGTCATCAGAGATGTGGACCAACATTTCTCCCAAAGAATAAATTCTTGTGAGTGGAGACTGACCTAATCCTATGCAGAATCAGACTAACCTCTAATAGAGGAGGGTAGATGGAGGGCAGGGCTCCACTTATTGGTTTCTCTTCGCAAATATTTTATCAAGAAATATACTGGCTACATAGTCTCATAGAGCCCAGTCAAAGACAGTTTGTGTAGGTGGCTTTGGGAGATCCAATAGTTTGTACTTTATTTTGTTTGCAGTTCTCACAGATACCTACAGAATGTGTACAGAATGCCACATCAAAGCCAAAAACTGAACAAAAGTACAAAGTGATGTTCCAATCACTCATTTACAGGACATCCTTCAGTGCTTTCTTCTAGTGGCCCAAAACCTGGGTGAGATACTTTTAATTTCTTGCCTGAGCCATTGAGAAACCAAATGTCAATGACCCTAGATTTCTTTTGTTTCATATTGCCAATCTAGATGTTATAAACTTTCTTTATGTACCTTGAATGTGTGGGTGCTTTGTCTCATTTTAATCAAATTTGTAACCAATGGGAAAGTGCTGTATAAGCCCAGAATAAAATTACACAGCTGAGTTTCTTTATTTGAAATATTAGTAAATATAGATAATTTGATTAAATATGGATCAATCCTAGCATATAGTTCAGGTTATCCACATAGTTCAGGTTATCTGCCTATATATTGCAAGTTAGCCTGAATTGTATATTTTTCAAAGGAAATTGCCCTGAGACAATAGCACATGTGACTAGGAGAGAAACTATTATGTAAAAAACTTGATTATCTTGTTCAAATGGAGATTTTTAAAGGTTATTAAACACGTTTAAAACTGTAAATAAGTATAAATTAAAATTGAAGCATCATGTAATCAGATTTTAATTCTTACTTGGGTAAAATAATATGCCCTGTTGGCTACTTTAAGAAAGATAAATAAAAGTCTTGAATATCATAGGGAAATTGGAAAGATGATCTTCAGAAAACAGGGAAAGGAAGACAGTCAAAACAAAAAAGCACCATCTTTATATTTTTCACTGTCCTCACAATCACAGATTTTTATTCAACGTGCCCTGGAAGAATTATTTTATCATTCTAGTGCTATGTTTACAGGGGATGAGTAGTATTATATATATATTCAATTATTTTCTTAAATTTTAGAAACTTTTCAAAAACTGGAATATAATTAGATAACTTCTCCCTGTCCTTTCCTACCTCCAACTCTTCCTAAATACTCACCCCTGTTCTATTTAAAATTCATGGCCTCTTTTTCCTGGAATACATTTGTGTGTGTGTGTGTATGTGTATGTGTGTGTGTGTGTGTGTGTGTGTGTGTGTGTGTGTGTTAACAAAGATGACACCAATAAACATAGTAGCATGGACATAGAAGAGGAAAATCTCATGGAGCCACATTCTATTCAATAAACTATATAAAATTAAGAAATATTGAGAGCAAGAGAAATAGTTTTCCCAGAGAAAATCCGCATTTACCATTTTGGTTTTAGTTTTGGTTTGTTTGTTTGTTTTGATTTTTTACTAGCTAGTACTACCAATTACCATGTTAGGACACCTTAAATATCACTCTTTTCAGAATATCAACCCTGTTCTACCAAGAATGAGAGAAGTTTCTAGTCTTGACAAAGACAAATGGAAGAGTCCACAGGCATGGTGACTTAGAAAACTTTGAAGAAATATACAGTGGTAGAGAGTGTGAGTACAGGAAGTATTTGGCAGTTCCGGACCCTCTGTGGGGTTTTCCTCTGAGTACTCATGATGGGGAAATATTAAGCATAACAATCAGACAATTATTTATATTTATACGATCAATCAATAAGAAGAACCATGGTTCAACAGCTCCCCAAAGTGTTTAGCCATAGACTCTGACCACTTTGCATACCAATTGTATTTGTCCTGTTTCTGCTGTCATAGCTTTTCAGCAAAAGCTGCAATGTATTCTCTGAGGGACAGCAAAATTTAGACACTTTGATTTTTCTTGCTCCAAAGAATAGGTCATGAATTCTGTCATCATAAAATGGGATCCTACTGGAAACCAGCTTTTCACAGCTCTGCCTGAACATGTAAGGCCACTATGGTTCTAAGTCTCTTGGTTCTTAATTAAAAAACCAAAAGCCATTTTACACAACTGCCAACTTTCATTTTCTCTCAATGAAACTATTTCATTTTGGTCTCCAGGTGAAGCCCAGATTCTCAGGTGACTAACATTCTTGATGCTTTTCTGTCGTTTTATATGACAGGACTAGAACTCTACCAACCATAGTGCACTTGCTTGTGTCGATTTGTCCTGAACTCATTTGATTTAAAACACTCTAACTTCAACTACAGAAATACATGAAGAAAGATTCTGACCTCAAATAATGTTTTACCAAATGGTTCCCTTCTTCACAGTCAGCTTCTAAAGCATTGGTTAAGGTGAATGAGAGAAACAAACAAACAAACAAACAAACAAACAAACAAACAAAAACAGAGTGTTCTCTTCTCTTACCAACCACACTCATTTCCATCTGGTTGTGATTCATTATAATCCTTAAATCTGTCTTAAAAACCTGTGCTTTTGAACCAATCAAGTGTATTGGAATACATACACTGTAATTCCCATTCCAGAATATGCTCAAAAAGACACAGTTTTATTTGTCAGGAATACTGACAATTTCCTGATATGTCAAAGTCACCTTGGGAAATTCCCTGGTTCTTAGCAGTTGTAGCAAATAATTGATTGTTTAAATACAAGGATACTCTTAGTTGTGATGAAATGGATAATGTGTATCCAGAAGTGACTAGAGCTGCTGATACTGTATTGGTCAAATATGCTGTGGCTACAATACAAATTCTTCTATTGATAAATTGAAAATACAGCAGCTTAGGAAGAAGAGTGACTGGGAGGGTTGGGAGAAGGAAGGGAGTTTGAACAAGGGTATACATGGATAAAAAATGAGACTATATTCAAAAATAAATAAAAACAATAAAACAAAATAAATTCAATTCGGAAATACAGTTACCTAGAACAGGAAATTCTATATGAGCCCTGGCAAGAATGAGTCTTATGAATGAGATTTTTGCAAGCCATGTTAGCCAATGAGACAAATAAACTTGTATTAGATTATGACAAATTTCTAAAAAATAAAATTAGTAAACAGGTTATTCAGGAGTTTCCACTAGGCAAGAGTCTAACCATCATAGAGCTGAATTCAGGTGAATTCTGCCTTTCTTATCTGAGAACCAACTAGAGAAAGATCTAGGTTCCTTCATGTCATTAGAAGTCTAGGACCATTCAGATTTTCCATTTAGTTGTTCTCCATGAATCTTGTTTAAGAAGAAAATGTGAGACTTTGGCATAGGAGCACCCCTGCAGATTCTTCACAGCATGGATTTCATTCCTTTAAGGCTCATAGGAAATTTACAGCAATCTCTAAAAAAATTCTCTTTAAAATCTCTCCTGATAAAATTATGCCTATTCATGGCAATCTCTTTGAAAAGACAAAATCAAATAATTAGTGACTTAATTTTTATTGCCAAATTATTTAATGTTTGTTAAACAAATGTAACATTTGTTAGCCATGGTAGTAAGATTTCACTTATGTACAAATTATATTTTGATTTTTGTCTCAAAGATATAAAAAAGACACAATGCTCTGATTTAGAAGTTAATACTCATCCTCAAACTCTCCCACCACAGGCTTTTGCTATATTCATATTCTTAAGAAGCATAAAATAATATGCTACATACAATGTTTGCATATTGGACTACATGATGTCCTATAAAATGTGTATGACACCATTATCATTTCTTCCTATGGTTTTCTAACTGATATTAGAAGACATAAACAAGACCTATGTGAACAGACAAAATTAAAAAAAAAAAAAAAAACAGGGTTGATGAATAGTGACAATTGCTGGAGAATATAGCAGGTTCTCCTAGCTCCTTTCTAGACTTAGAGTTTGGGATATATAGTCTGTTATAGGCAGAAAAATTGCAAAATGATAAAACAACTAACTAAAGGTCATGTGCTTGTTGCTTAATTGTTCATGCATTTTTGAGAGTAGATATTGCTATGTGTCCCAGCTAGACTTTAACTAATACTATACTATGTACTCTCAGTACTAAGAGTGCAGGATTGTATGACTACACATAGCTCCTAAAGATCTTTGTTTCTTATATGCAGAAATATTCCTTAATTTTCTGTTGCTTAAAAAAAAAAAAAAAAAAAAACATGTAACAGTACTCAATTTTATTTGGAATAACAGGAAAGCCAAGATTGCCAAAACAATTTTGCTCACCAAAAGAATCTCAGGAGGCATCACCACCCCCAACTTCAAGTTATACTATAGAGCTACAGTAATAAAAAGAGCCTGGTACTGGCTGGTACTGGAATAAAAACAGATTTGTGGATCAATGGGAATCGAATTGAAGACCCAGACATTAACCCACACACCTATAAATACTTGATTTTTGACAAAGAGGTCAAAAGTATTCAATGGAAAAAAGAAAGTATCTTCAACAAATTGTGTTGGCATAGCTGGGTGGCAGTATGTAGAAAAGTGCAAATAGATCCAAGCCTATCACCCTGCAAAAAACACAAATCTAAGTGGAGCAAAGACCTCAACATAAGACCATCTACGCTGAACTTGATAGAAAACAAATACCCAACATATTGGCACAGGTAGCCACTTCCTAAATATAACACAGGTAGCACAGACACTAAGACCAACAATCAATGAGTGGGATCTCCTGAAACTGAAAAGCTTCTGTAAGGCTTTTAAGGACACAGTCCTTAAAACAAAATGACAGCTTACAGAATGGGAAAAGATTTTCACCAACCCTACAAGTGACAGAGGACTGATCTCTAAAATATATAGAGAACTCAAGAAACTAGAGCCCAAAACACTAAATAACCCAATCAAAAAATGGGGTTCAGGAGTAGAAAAGGAATTCTCAGCACAAGAATTACAAATAACTGAAAGACACTTGAAGAAATGCTCAACATCTTTAGCCATCAGAGAAGTGCAAATCAAAACAATTTTGAGATACCACCTTACACCTGTCAGAATGACTAAGATCAAAACACAGATGGTAGCCTATGCTGAAGAAGATGTGGAACAGGGGAGCACTCCTCCATTGTTGGTGGGAGAGTAAGCATGTTCAGCTACTCTGGAATGCAGTATGGTGGTTTCTCAGAAAACTGGGACTTCAAACTCCCCAGCATCCTGCAATACCACTACTGGGCATATACCCTAAAGAAACACATTTGCACCCCAAAAGCATTAGCTCAACTATGTTTATAGCAGCATTATTCATAATAGCAAGAACCTGGAAACAACCTAATGCCCCTCAACTGAGGAATGAATTAACAAACTGTGGTATATCTACACAATGGAATACTACTCAAAAGTAAGAAAAAATGATATGCTAAAATTTGCCAGCAAATGGTTGGTTTTGGAGAACATCCTCCTGAGTGGGGTCTCACAAACCCAGAAGAATAAACAGGGGATATACTCACTCATTAATGGACTTTAAGCAAAAACATTCTTTTTTCATTGAAAAAATGAAATGTGAATAAAGTGACTTAAAACACACACACACACACACACACACACACACACACACACACACACCAAAAAGAAGCAAAACAAAACCTCTAGTTTTTGTGTAGAAGGATTGCTTGGTGGAAATTTGTGGTGGCCATAGTGCATCCATGGGCATTACCTGTGACCGACTGTACTTTCTTTATCTGTAGCTGCGCCTAACATGACTTGAGAAGCTTTAAATTTTATTTTTTATGTTTCATGTATTTTAGAGTAAAGAGAATTTTTATTACTGTTTGGTTTTTTTTTTGTTATGTATTCTGAATGTTTTGTTTTTTATATAATGTTTGATATTGACTTTCAAAAAGCAATAAAACAAAACATGTGATAGGTTCTGGCTCTGCTTGCCACCCCCTGCCAGGTGTGTGCCTGATAAATTCTTAACTCAATAGTCAGTGCATAAACATTGCAAAAATATTGCCTAGGCCTCAATTATAAAATTTTTCACTGTCCTCATAGTCATTCAGATGCCTCATCAAGAGGAGAGTTCTAGACCACTCGCCAGCCCCAATGCCTCAATTTATAGCAGTATGTGTCACCTATTTCTCAATTTTCAAACAACTTCTATGGGCACCCAAGGTAGGAGTACAGTTTCCCATGTGTCTTACAAAGCATAAGCATGGATCTTCAGTGGGTAGCACTGACAGCTTCAATACTTAGTGAATATCATTTTTCTCCATGGAAGGTGCAGGTATCAAAAAAAAAAAAAAAAAAAAAAAAAAAAAAAAAAAAAAAAAAAAAAAAAAAAAAAAAAAAAAAAAAAAAAAAAAAAGGCCCCAAGTTATCTGCTCTAACATTGTGTCCACCACAAGCACAAAACATGGGCTTGCTAATCACAAATGCCATACACAAAACTAATAATCTCCTTTTATCAGTAAGTATAAAAATCTTGAAAACATTTGTGAACCTGTCCTGAAGCTTAGATCTTCACCTTGACAGAGATTCTTCCAGAGAAAATCGAACAAGCACAGTTTCTCACTGCTGCTTTGCAGGTAGCTGAGAGAGTGTCTAGCTCCACAAAGAGACTCTACATAGAAAGGCGACTGCCACATTTTAGGAGGCCGCCTTCAAATCAAGCTGTATGTCTGGAGTCGCTGTGCAGAACAGGATCTGTGAGCTGGCTCTGTGCTGGGTGAGAAGTGTGCAGCCTGTGCCAGAATGAGTGCACATCAAAATCCTGGCACAAGCTCTCCTCGGAAACGGACAGAAGACCAACTGTAACATACGGCTCATTCTTCTCACGTCATAAATGGAAAGGCACTAATCACTGGGAGGCCGCCCAGAAATTAAAGTTCATCTATTGGTTATGGAGTGTCAAAAGGCAAATGTGAAGTATTTTAAATGTGTGCTAAGTTTTCCTGTGATATAAAATACAGGTTTCCAATGCTGGCTTTATCATCAAAACAGGCTCCTGCCCTGCCAAAGCTAACATAGAGAACCCAGAACTCCACACAGGTTTCTCATTTATGGCATAATTTCCTTCAAAGATGCCTGTTTTAAAATGTAGATTAACCCTTAGTGTTTGAAGTTTCCAAGTGGAAACTTTGAAACAATGAGGTTCCCATCTGCCAAGAGGGAATGCCAAGCAACAGAAGAGTTACCCATAGTTTTCTACAAGGAGAAAGACAATGGGAGGAAATCTTGGCTATTTGCTGAGGTTCATGTGGTAGCAGGCATCATGCAACAGTCCTCAGAATTAAATCTCAGGTCAGTCATGAGCAGAGAGGCAATTACGTACTCTCTACTCTAAATTATAGTCATGTGGTAAAAACATCCATTGTGTTTGCTCTTCCTTGAGAAGCCTAAGCTCCTTGGTACCATTGACACCAAAGAGAAACAGTTGAACCTAAGGGAACAATCTAGAGAAGTGATAGCCATGCATTAATCTAACCACCTTTGTTTGTCTAAATATGAACAGAAGCAATCCAACTACTTTGAATCCATCCTCCTAAAGGAAATATGCATGTCTCTTGTCATATTTATTCTACCTAATAACTTATGTTTAAGAGGAGAGAGCTTAATATCAGAGGCCTCAGATCGTTGGACAAAACAAATCACCATAAGCATCCCTGTGTACTGACCTGTACCTTGTCAATACAAATGAAACGTCAATAGCCCCATGTGGAGGACAAGGTCTCTACTTTATTACTAACCACTATTGCTAAATATCACAAGGCCTGATTTACATATTATGTTACCTCTTCTTATAATATAGACATTTCATTGTTCTTTTCAAAGATCTTTTAAAGATAAAACCATGACATATTCTCTAAGCTCAGTCGGTTATGAAATCTCACTAACCCTTAGTTATAACAACTTATTCCACAGCATACAAATTGATCTCTGAAATTAACATTGAAAAACACATTTGAAGATTAGCACATTTGGATAAAATCTAAACTGAGTACTTGGTATGTAGGGCCAATAAAAGACATTCTTATAGTGTAACTAATGATGATGATGATGATGGTGGTAATAATGATACTTAAGTTATAAGTTTAGCTCAGAAAATTTATACTTTACAAAATTTATTTGGAATATATAAACGTTTAAAGATTTAAGATTTTTAAGATTAAGTATCTAAAAGTCTTGATTCAAATTTTGTTTTTAGCATTTACAATTTATATGACTTCTTGTGGAAAATATATACAAGATAAAGATATATATTTAAGGATTATGAGAATTGGCACACTTTTCCAAAGGAGGGGAATAGGTTAAATATACAACATCACTATGAGAAAGAAAAGGAGCACAGAGGAGGTAGAATTTCATAAATTTGAAGTCCTAGAACAAGGATTATTAGACACCCAAGAGAAGATAAAAGTGTAACAAGTAATAAATTATATCAAAACTTCTAAAGTCTTGTGTATCCTATAAGAGATTATTATGAACAGTCCCACTGGAGTTAGAAATGAAGACTAAATGTCAGTACGTTCATGGTACTAAATCTGTAAATGTCTATTGATGGAGCTTCTGAAATAGAACTGAGTAGCACAGGTTACCACAAATTCTAAATATTGCTTGAGCACACAGATGCTTCAGTCCAAGGGTGGAAAAGTTTAAGTAAATGGTCTAATGCAGCAATTGTAAGGATTTGAAATCTATATAGTATTGTCTAAAATGAAGCTTCCCTATAGGAACCGTTACATAGAACAATTTGGGAAACTTCAAATTGATTGATAATTGGTAATAACTCATTAATTTCTAGAAGATATTTTCCATCTGTACTGACTAGCTGATGAACAAAAAAATACTTAATACAGTCAACAATGAAACAAAATATTAAACAAATTATTAAAAACACTATACAAAATATAAAAACATTAAACAAAAATATTAAAAAAATAAATATCTGTCATAGATTCATTTTTCCCTTTGACCAAAAGTTTATTGCTGCTCTTGATATATCTTCTAAAAGTCCATTTAAATTTTAGGTGACTGCCTATCATAAGATTAAATTTAAGTCTTTAGATAATAGCAACTACCACCACATATTTTTAACACATAGCCCACAGTGAATTGAAAATTTTGACCTTATTTGGTTTTTCAATGCAATGGGAAATAATGTATTTTAAATAAAAGGAGGAAGAAGCTTATCCTTAAACTCAGAGATTAATCTTGATATAAGCCATCTTTGAATATTAATAAGGGTGGGGAAATTTCAATCAAATAACTTCTTCAGGACTTTCCAAAAATACTGTCAGAAAATATTCTCAATGTTCATAAAATCGCCAGACTTCCTCACCAAAATAAATCTCCAAGCAAAGATTTTTGTTCATTTTTTTTGTAGATACAAATGCTAGTGCAGAAATAGTTGAATTTTGTGATTTATATTTTTTAATTAAAAGTACATGTTTCAATGAATTAATTTCATACCAAATAGTAATTTTATATGACTGTTTTGACAAAGATCTACTGAGATCTTATCATGAGAACTATACAGAATATAGAGATATCAAGTATTAGCAGTATTAAGTTGTTGGTTAGAAGAAAATCAATATTATTAAAGGCTAACAGTACACTCCACTTTTAGATGAACAGTATAAATTTGCATAAAATTGTCATGTGAACTATAAAGCTTATACACAGCATGAATTCCAAAGAGTGTAGACAATTTCTAATTTACCATAGTAGGCTTCATGGAGCAGGTACTATTTCCACTTAGAAAATGTAAAGCAAGTATTAAGATATGCACATCTAGCAATGTTTAAGGAAAAAATTATAACCTAAGATCACCAGAATAAGAAAACTTCCCCCACAAAGACAATAAAAGAACTGAGGTTGAAATGACATAGTAAAATCCTTAATTTAATACTGAGACACTATTGTGTTAAATAGAGAGCTAGATGCTATGCAATGTATAGTAACATTTGGCACCAATTTTCTGTCTCAGATGCATATGAGAGATTGGAGTAACAGAAGCTTTGCCCCGATAGCTCATTAACAATAATAAATAATTTTAATATAAAAGGTGAAGGATTTTACTAAGACTCTATGCCTTACATTTTGATATCAGGAAACAAAATCTATATGAAATAATAGCAGATTTGAAGGGCATGCCAAGGTCAGTTTTAAGAAATTTATATTGGAAGCAATTTTTATACATAAATAGGAAAATGTCAAATAAACAGGTCCATTTATTCACAACTTCTCCCAAGCTCATGAGCCATGTATGTTTTGGAGGTCAGATGTCCTGGGGTTTAATAAAGGTCACAAATAGCATAAAAAGCATATTTTAATAACCTTGGTATATCTGAAGCACTTTATGAATATTAAAAACAGTTGTATTTGTGCTAAGTAGAATGACTACAACTTATACATAGTTTTACATTAGTTGGAGCCAAGTTTTGCGATGAATTACTTGATTTAGAGAAATTTTCCTGTCGATGATTTCAGAGAAAGTACTGGATGTTTACCAAGCTATTGAATTTCCTACTTGCTAATCAAAGATCTTGGAATTGGGAGGCTTGGGGCAGAGTTGGCACCCTAATCAAGCTCTGACTCCTAACCCTCTCTGATTTTATTAACGATGTTAATCCCATGGGTCACACTAAGAGTATGCTTCAGTTCATGTTCTTTCCAAATTGACCTCTGAGAAATAAATGTGAGTTCAAACTCACTTTATGATAATCCAAGGACCATGTTCCATACTCAGAACAAAATAATGGAAAAATAGAGTTACTGTAATGTCATTGTTCCAAAATAAATTTTATTAACAATCAGATGTTTATTCCTAGTGTTTTTATCTCTGCATATACAGCTAACAGTCTGTTTTAAATCAAGCCATAATACCAATGAGACAAATACTATCCTGAGTGATCATCCCAATGACTCAGCACTCACACTTTCTCACCAAGGAAAGAACTTGTTTTTTTCCCTTCTATTTATCATAGGGGATATCATAGTTGCTCAACAAATAGTCATAAGATAAAAATGATCAAATGATATGATACACACAAAATTTTAGTTTCTCAGAGTCATTTGTTATGGAACATACACATTGATGAAAACTCAGAGTGATGTATGTCTTAGATATGTTCAACAGATAACTTCTACCATCATTCTCAGTGGGAAGGCTGAAAAATCAATCATAGGATTTATTTTCCCTACTCTGGTACCTCGGAATTGATGTTTATCACTTTGTAAAGTCACAGTTATTATTCAAGTATATGCATAGGTACTACTTATTAATTCTTCTGAAGTCAATTTGCTCATAATGGGTACAGATATGTCAGAGCAAAAGCTGTTGAAACTTTTAAACTGGGAAGTAATTCCATAACAAGGCATCTGTTCCATGCCATAATCAACTCCATTACATAGTATTATAATTTTCTAGTATTATTATTTATTTCTAGTATTATTTTTAGTAGTATTATAAAAGATCACCACATGAAACAATGATCCCCAGTTAATGATGATCTTCTTTAAAATTTCTTAGTGACAGTAAAATGTGGAATAAAAAACAAATCAAATATCAGCAAATGCTTTGATATAATTATGTATATTTGCTACCACAGGAGGAAAGCAGCAGTTAGTTTTATGCTTTCCAGAAATATAAAAAGAGAAATAAATAGGAAAACACAAATCTTTCAGGTCTGCCTGATTCTTTATTGTTCAGGTAAAAAAAAGAAACTGTAATTATTTCATTTAGTTAAAAGTGGGAAATAGTCTAGGGCTATTCTGTACAAAATAAATTTAGACAAACTATCGAAATAAGTGGAAACACAGTGCTGTAAGTTAAAATAATATACAGTTATACATAAATATGCACACATACACATACAGTCAAATATTTAAATAATGTTACATCTCCTTATGGTTGAGAAAGCATCATGATTCTGGGTAGAAAGGTCCTGGCTACCCTTTCCCTCTCCTCCTGTACTCACTGCCTTCACTATTCATTCTCTCAAGGTAGAGAACATGACACAAGCCATATAGACTTATTGATGTAGCAGAAATATTTCAAATCTTAAGGAGATTTTTGTTCTTTAGTCTGCAACTACTTAAATTATACTACATAATAAGATCAATTTGCTGTCTTCTCAATTAACCTGTAGGTCTATCACATTAAAAGAAAATGGACTTTAACAAAGAATTTACTGAACCAACTGTATACAAAACACTTTATTGCATTTATTATTAGTATAAGTATCATTAAAGAGACAAATACATGGAGATTAACCAACATAAAGCAATGATATAATTTATTAGCAAGCACATATCAAAGGACAAATTGTCTAGTCCTGTGTCAAGTAAACAAGCATACAAATTAAAGCCTTGTGAACAACTATAGAAAAAGAATATTCCAAGAATATCCTATTCTAATGGCCATAATCTATAGAAGTAATTATGAGTTTTCAACATGAGAATACCATTTCCCTGATTTTGTTATTTTTGTAGATCTTCTTAATTAAAGCCATTTGGATGTTCTATTTTTTTCTGTACCATTGTGCATACTAAATGTGATCAAGAAGAATGACTTATCCACAAGCTTTTCTAGTCTAACAACAGAAGATGAGTAGCATCCTCCCAAATACCTACTAAATGACTACAGGAATTCTGACTTCTTTTCAAATGTCTTCCACCAAACTTTGCTTCTGAAATTTCCCAGTTTAGCTGACGATGTGGTCTTTGTCCTCTGAGTCAACTATAAATATAATTTGTATCCCATCCGACTAATGTTCTGTGTTTTGTTCTACACATCTCTTCAGTTCCACTCTAATGAAGACCTAATCAGTTTATTCATAGAACCATCCTTCAGCTTATTGTCAGTTGCCACAGGTTTTCTTATAATTATTTGCCAAGCTATATTTTCAGATGCTAAAATAGCTTTGGGCACATTGTATAGCAAAATCTTCAGTTTTCAATATTTTGGGTGCCTCTATGTCTCCATGTTTCCCATGGCTTATCATTGTGTGTCTTCTCTTACAGAAAGATGAGTTCTAGCCATGTGCCCCATCTTATCACATGAATCCCTCTGCCTCTTTCACAAACAAATAAACCTTCTACCCCCCAGTTCCATTTCAAAAACAACTACTCCCAACATGGTGTTTGCTTTATAAACTGCACCAACTTTTCCTTTTCTTTTCATTAATTTTTATTTTCTAAATGTTATTAGTTGAAATACTGTATTTATTTTATATGTTACTTTTGAATCCTGACTTTGTCTGACCTCTGAATTATTCATGTATGCTGCTTTGTATTCCCAGCAGAAAGCCATAATAGTTTAGAACACTTTTATCTTGTAGTGAATATTGGAAACAAGAAAAACATTTAAAAAGAATTAGTGTGATATCTAATTTCAAATATGGTCTGGGGGGCTCAAAATTTCTGTATTCTTAAAAATTATATATATGTATGAGAGTTTTGCCTAAATATATGACTGTGAACCAAGTGCCTACCTAGTGCCATGGCATTGGAAACCAGAAAATGGTGTGCGACCCCCTGGAATGGGAGTTAGAGAGAGCTGTTAGTCACTATGTAGATGCTAGGATAGAACTCAGTTTCTCCAGAACAGCCAATGCTCTTAAACTCTGAATCATCTCTCAAGCCCCCAAGGAAATGCCAAAATAGAATACTTTAGGAAGCAAAAAAGACATCCAGTTGAATTTGTCAGTTGTTTGGGTCTCCATGTATGCCGAATGTATAGATTTACCTAATGTATAATGTATTATATGTCTTCCTAATGTAATGGTTTCTTTGCTTAAGCCATGAGCTTTACAAATATGTTCCAAATTTGGGGGGAAGTTTTGAATTTATTTTGAATAGCTTTAGTACTTCTATTTTATTTGGTATTAATTTCTATTAAGTCTACAGACTTAAAAAGTTATAAAGAGACAAAAAATTCTACAAAGTTATTATTAAGATTAGATCTCTGTCTTTGCTCAGGTTACTTCTCTCCACAGAAATATTTTTTTATCTCTCTGTTAGTGTATATCATCATGTGTCTAGCAACTTACTTTTATTTGTAGTTTTTGTATAATGACCTTAGCACAATCCATTTTATTTCTAACACTCTCAGTTACTTATTGAATTTCTATTCTTCGTTGTCTCTCTTCTTAAACTCTCCTCCTCAAAATTCAGTTATTCTTCCACACCCCACATAACCTCATATAGTGTTACATTATAGTGTTTTGTGGCATCTATAGAAACTTCTCCATATACGCTCATGTATTTGATCCCTTGTTTCCCAGTTAGTCTTACTACTGAGGGAGGTTATAGAACCTTCAGAAGAAGAAACTTTGCTGAAGGAGATATGTCACTTATGGTGAGTTTGAGGGTTTATGATCTTAACCCACTTCTTCCTCTCTGCTTTTTTGTGTAGATGAAACACAACCAGCAAGTTTTCTACATCTATAACCATGCCAACAGAAAAGAAAGCAGTACCTATTGGTTTATTTAATATGGAAACGCTGCACTGTCTTTTAGACCCCCCAAGTCATGCAATAGTTGACAGTCTTGCTCTCATGAAGTTTTTCTCAGCTTTGCCCAATTCTTGCTTTATCCATTCTCATGGTTGTGCTTGCACTGTATTCTCACTCTGCTCCGGATTGTCTCTTCACTTAATAAATCTCCTTTGAAGTTCAATGCGTTAGTCAATTTCATTTGCCTAAAGAAGATTTTCAGGTCCTCTAACTCCTTCATTCTGAGCTGATTTTCCTAAACAAATACTGCGCAGAACTTACTCTACAGGCTTCCTGGCTACTCTTCCATGATCACTGCTGCCCCTAGATCTCCTGTTCATTACTTCTACTTCAGAGCTGGTCTCAAGAACTGCACAGCTGTGCTGGCTACTTTAGACATCTCTTAAGTTTTACTTTTCCTGTAATTGTATGAAAATTTCTCCTTTGAGCACACGGTTGTGAGATTTTGTTAATATTCCCATTGGGGTAAAGCTATTTTTCACCTCTGTGCTTAGAAATCAATGCAACAAGGAAAATACCTTCTTGAGCTTTTTAAATATATATATAATA
The DNA here is from genome assembly GCA_004025045.1 of Sigmodon hispidus. Taxonomy (NCBI): domain Eukaryota; kingdom Metazoa; phylum Chordata; class Mammalia; order Rodentia; family Cricetidae; genus Sigmodon; species Sigmodon hispidus. Next base: position 9,378 of record PVIH01021539.1, on the reverse strand, counting down.
TATTTATTATTTTTTTACATTACTTGTGGAATTACTACTTTTTAGATATTGGTTCTACTAGAGTAAAAATATTAAATTATGATATTTTTATTATGTTTTCAATCTTACTGATATTTTGCTGTATTTTAGAAGATTTTCTCAAGTCTTAGGTATTTTTCTCTCATATCATATACTTCAAGTTTTTTTAATCTATACAACTGTCTTATAGCAGTGTTTTTGTTTACTAATAAATATATTTCTTATTTCTTTTTAATTATTTTGTATATTTTCCTGATCACTTTGTTGCATATCATGTTCTTGAATTCCATATTAGAGGTTAAACTGATATTTTCAATACTGTCTGCCAATACTCTAGATAATTAAATTTTTTAAATTTCTGTGCTTCTGACTAAATTTTAAAATTGGAAGTATAAGGCACTTGATAACTTAAATTCCTTCTATAGAAGGAGGAAAAGAAAAAGATAACTGCAACATATCATAAATAGATTTATATGTTACAAATAAACAGAGAAATTTAAAGCCTATAAAGTGATATTTAATAATTAATAAAAATTAGATTTTGTTGCAAATACTTGATTAAATTTTTTAGTCTCCCAGTCAAGTGGAAACTCTTTCTATAGCACCTTCTAACTCTCTCAATGCATCCAGAAAGTGCTATTTGGAATAAAAATCATTTTAATTCTGAACAAAAATAAGAACGAGACAAAGTCTTTACTAGCTCATGCAAAAGGGCCATGATCCAGTCAGTGTTTTGTACTAATTGACTAGGTACATTCTACAGGAGACTAGGCTTGGCATTCAGATCTATTAAATGAAAAAGAACTTCAAGAGAAATCTGTTGTCTAGCCTCAAAATAGTTTGCCAGAGAAAGAAAGTAGAAAAATTTGGCTCATAGAATGTTTATTTTCAGATCAAATGAGATTTGTACTTTTCTCCAAATGTTGTGTAGAAATTTAGATTAAAGTTAAAAACATGAGTTCCTTATTAATGGGTGGATGAATACTTTACAGAATGGATTAATTATTAGCATTTATGTTCTTCAGCAGATAGCTAACTAAATAATGGAAAGGTAGATAGGTGGTTATACATAAAAACTAATAGGTTGATGGATCCAAAAATCTCTTCATAAAAGCCATTTACCACATGTTCACCAAATAGGATATAAAATAACAGAACTAAGAATTATCATATAAGTACTAAAATAATCAGTTTTAAATGTCTTTCAAATTAAGTACCAATTTAAATTTGAAGTAAACTTACATCTTAATATTAATCCTAATAAAATGTTTCACAGTAACATTTATGTATATATAAATACCAAATATCTACAAATTAATATTTAAGAACACTTTACTGTTAAAAACCATTCACAGGAAATTTTCATTGTGATAACTCTAAAACACAGTTTTAATATCATTATATATATACATATATATATATAATCATGACAGCATATACTCAAAAAACTGAAATTATAAAAACAAAATATGTTATAAAGTAAGATATCTAGTGAATTAAACAGGAGAAATAACGTTAGAATATAAGTTTTTCCCACAAACAGATCTACTGACATAATGGAATTTGTTTCTTTTGTAGCTTCTCTGAGTCATAAGCATAAGAATTATGAAAATATTAACAAGTACACCTTGGTGAAAGCTAACCAGCTACTTTGTAGTAGAGAGTAAATCGCAACACTTTAGGGCTGACTTTACATAGAACCTTATGATGCACATGTATTTCTATTCTTGAACTTGCATTTATTTAGAAAATGGTCAAAAAAATTGATCAACTAAAAAATAAACTGAAATTTAAGTTTTAATAAACTGAAGAAAACGTTTCACTGAACATGATTGTGGTGTTTTATAAAGAGTAACTGAACTTAAATCTGCTTAGATAATCTGGTAAATTTGAACGGGATGTAAAGCAAATCTCTTTAAATAATTGAATAAGCACGGCTAGTTTACTAGCACATTTCATTGTCTGAACATGGCCAACATTCAACACCATGTTCTTTTGTTAGTGAATGACATGAAAACCATTTTAAATGCTTAGGAAGTTGGTTAAAAGTTGTTGGAAATAAAACTCGGGAAACAAAAGTAGATACTCTAAAGATGAAAGCAAAGTTTTCTGTAGATTAACCTACATTTTATACAAGGCATTTCTATTGTGCTATATCCATTAGACTAAAGAAATTCTCCAAATTTTTATGCAAAAATTCTAACAAGTTTTAGTAGCATAGGTGCTTTGAACCATCATTTCTACTCTGGTATATTTTAGTTTTCTGTTGGCTTGTTCCTTTGAAATGAGTTTGGCTATGTGCCTGGTGCCTTTTATAAGAATACATTTCTCAGTAATATTTGAATAATTTAGCTTTATTATATGGTATTTACAGTAACAACCCTGAATATTCATTTAAAACATCATTTAATCTTAAGTACAATTTTCTGTTCCTCTTTTCCTTTAACTGTCAGTGGCAAAAAATACTATATAACTTGATCACTAATAAATTTACTAGATTATTCCTTTTTCTTTCTCTAAGGTTAACTAACTTGTTTTTAACTCAACATTTGTTAGACTCTTCAATTCCAAGATTAATTTTTTGTTACTCTAGTGTAATGTTGCATATTCATTTGCAAAACAAAGACACATGGGCAAAAACTTCTGCAATATTGTCTGTCTAGGGACAGCTCTGAGAATTACAATATGTTCAGTTCTCAATTTTTTGTAACAACTTAGGGATACAGTCTTTAGTTGAATTTCAAGATGGATCCTAATTTTTACATGGATCCTTCTGGCACGAAAATTCTGGATACCTTAAGTAACTGCAATAAAAATTATAAGGCATGGATTCTTGAAAACCCCCTCTGTCTAGATGAAAATGAGCATAGGAAAACATACTGCGATAATCCAAAACATTCATTATGAAAATCATGTAAGATTTGAAACTCTCTCTGCAAGCTGCATTTGATTACAAACTTCTCTTGGGACTATGCCTAGGTATTCTTGGGCTTGAAACCAGACTACATTGCTTAGCCTACCTACCACTGAGCATAGTTTAACATCACTCAATTCGTAAGACCTACACTATGCAAGAGTTCACATTTGACATACTTTCTAAACAGTTCTGGGATTTTTGCAAAATACAATCATTAAACAGTAGCAATTTTGAAAATGCACACTGCCCATATTTTCTGTAATAACACTGCTCTTTTTAGCTCTCTGAAAGCAATAGATTCATTCATTAACATTCATTCATTATTTAGTCCAGAGCTTCAGGTATCTGATGACAAAGATTCTTTGGCTAATAATGGTCAGTGAAATACTATTACTGTATACTACTCACAGAGGTGGAATGTCTTGGGTTCAAGAAGGAGTCTAGGTCTATAGCAGAAAATATCTATTCATACACAAAGGACATCTAGGAAATATAATTATATTAATTTTGTAACCCTAATCCTCTGAATGTCCATTTTTGCCAGCAATATAGTTTCAAAAAATGTCTGGATCAAGGCATTCTCTTCAAAATAAGCACCTTTTGGAATATCCATATGGAAATACCCATTCTCAAGAAAATTTGAAGAATCCCTTGCATCTTGCAAAAGAAAGATGAATCTTAGATTAATTCTATTTTTGAAAATTTATATAACTTCTTACTCATTTTCCAACATTTGTTTATTGCTCTTGAGACAATGTCATATTCCTCAGTCTGTACTTAAGATCCTCTTCACTTCAACTCCAAATGACTTTTCCAGTTTTATATCTGCCTATAATGAAAGCCATACAATTCTGTATCACTCTAAACATCTATGGTATTTCTTTATCTCTACCTAAAGCATAGTCTGTAGGCTTATTTTCTTTTTGAATTTTAACAAGTCATTTAAGATATTTTTCAAATCCTTCTGTTATGTTTTTTTTTCCCCACTCGTCTCAACCCTAAAGGAGAATATATTGATCTTCAATGACCTCACTAGTTCTCAAAGTTGTATAATTCTGTATACTGCTTACATTTAGCAAATGCAACAAGCACCTCTCAGTTCCTATTACTACAAGAGTAAGACTTATATGGGTAAGAAAGCAACAGATTTTCAAGGTTACAAGCCAAAGAAAAAAGTCAATCCTAAGCCACTACATTACATTAAAAGTTAGATTGTAGAAGACATAAGGAATGTATAAAGAAATTGATATAGACTATCAGAGGAAGAAAACTGAAATCCAAACAAGCATTAGAGTTTTGGTAGAAAGTTAAACTATTTCTTGTGTTCTTTATTGCTAGAGAAATTTTTTTCATGGAGTGTACTATGGAACTACAGTTTCATTATAATTATATACTATTATTAGTTCCTGTGGTGATATGTTTTATATTTAACAATTCAACCTGGCATATCAAGATCTTTATGTATATGGAAACTTTTTAGATAGCTTACTTCTAGGTACAGATAACAGGAATTCCTATATTAGTTGACTTACACACACACACACACACACACACACACACACACACACACACACACAGAAACAGACAGATAGACACATTTTACAAAATACAAAACATAGATGGTTGTAGTATATCATGGTTGCTTAAAACTTAATGACTCAGTTCCAGTGTGTAGCTCTGTCCTCTGCATTATGAGGCTAAGATTTTCCACTCTGTTTTTGAAATCCTCTCTTATAGTCACAGAATGGTTGCCATTTTGGAGGAATTTTCATCCAAATGACACTACCTGTAGAAGTTAAGTACATTTATTTGTTTTCCTCCCTAAAGGAAAGATATATCATGGGAACAGTGGTGACAAATCTGTTGTCAACATGACAGCATCTAGACTCACCCAGAAGCAATCTTCCACACATCCTTTAAGAAATTATCTAGTTTAGATTGGCAAGAAAAAGTAAACCCTAACTGGTGGTGGTATTATTTTATGGCTGTGGGTCCTGGGCTCTATAACAATTTTGAAAACTGGCTAAATATAATTATCTATCTTCATTTTTCTCCTTATTCTAAAATGTGACCATAGGCTCTAGCTCCACACCATGACTTCCTTACTATGATAGTAGACTGCAGCTTCCAACTGTGAGTTAAAACAGACCCTTCCTGCCATGTTGCTACTTTCAGACCTGTTGTATCAGCAAGGCTTTCACATCTACCGCTGCCAACACCGTGAAATAAAGTTGCAAGTACAGTGTCAAAAGTTACTTATATTTGGATCATTATGTTACACGTCAATAAGGTGATGTCCTGAAATTTAATGAAATACATGGCATCTATAATCTCATAATTCTCTAGTTGTCCAGAATGCAGTGGAAAATCATTTATTATACCTAAAACTAGGAAAATATCTACCTGAATGAGAAAAGAAAATCTACCAATACCAAACCAAGTAACCTAAGCTGGGGTTATCTATGAAATTTTTAAAGCAGCTATCTTTGAAATGCTACACTGAATAATCACAAATCGACTGTGGCAGTTTGAATGGAAATGGTCCCCATAGTCTCAGGTGTTTGAATTTGGTCCTCAGTTAGTGAAAATATTTGGGAATGATTAGGAGGTGTGGTTTTTTGAAATTGTGTCACTGGGGACGGGCTTTGAAATTTCAAAAATCCCATTCTACTCAGCTTGTGATTCAAATATAAACTCCTTTGACTGCCCCAGCACCAAGGCTGCCTACCTGGCTCTGCACTTCTCAACAAGACCATCATAGGCTCAGTCCTCTGATACTATAATCAAACTACCAATTCAATACCTCTTTTTTAAAGTTGCTTTAACATTTCTTCACAGAAATAGAACAGTAACTGAGACCACACTAAAGCAAACAAAACTGAAAATCTCAACAAAGAGATAGAAGATTTTAATATGAAGATATTTTTATATCTTAAAATTAAAAATATACAACAGTCACAAAATTTTAACTTACTCAACAGGAAAATATATGAGAGAAAAGTACTAGTAAACACTTCCCTGAATTTTGATTTAGAAACCTCTATCACAGATTTGGTACAGCCAAACTCAGTGACCAGATCACCTCCCAAGTCAGATCTTTCTTAACTGATTAAATTTCCTAATCCTTCTTAATCCTTTCATGAATTCCTGCATTCCTTATGAGTCTATCTCTGATCTGCACAACACTGTAACCTTAAAATGGTTGTGTTTCTTTATCTGTTTATTTTTAACCCTATTTTCAACCTCTACAGCATAAGCTCTCTGGACTCAGGAATCATACTCTGCAGAGTATAGAATATATGCAAATATTTAAAGGGTATATAAATATTTACTTCATTATTTTTACTGAAAGCCTGAGAAAATGAAGATAACAAATGAGAAACCAAAACTTTTGTACAAAAAGTATGAAAATTTTCCAACATTAATTTTCAAATATATATAATCAATATTTTATTTACAAAACATTTCCAATGACCTATCTCTGTAGAAATAAGCATTTCTAAAGTGATCATATTTGGAAAAATATATTTGATTTCAGCAATATCTTTGTCCTTACCATTTGAGAGACTTATGAGCATATAGTGTTATTGTAGGGTTTTTATTAAATACAATTATGTTGTGCTACAAAAGAATAAAGGAGAGTCCTTGCAAACACACATCAAGTGTTGTTTTTCCCATCATAATAAATTTCCACTTAGCACAGAGCATTAAATTTTAGACAACCAAGATGGACTTAGAAGACTAAAAGTAGTTTACATATGTACCTGCCATAATCTTTATTCCCTAAATCTATTAGGACAAAGAATAGTTAATTCTGTCAAAATTCTCTTGACCATAAATGAATCTGCATGTTCATAAATATTGTCTAAACTATCCTGGCTGAGTCTAAATACTTCAGATATCAGAGCCTATCATAGAACTATTTTATAAGGATGAAAATTACAGGGAATCATGAGTTAGAAAAGAAATATGAATAAAAATTAAAGATACAGTAAGGTGTTTCACAGAATGGGTATTGTGCAAAACTGATTACTGAACCTATAACTTTCCTTTAGAAGTAGGAGTTCTCTATAGTTTGATGATAGAAAAATAATTAATCACCCACCATATAGTCATCTATTCCTTTTTTTCCTTCTTCTACATCTCTTGGCTATACCTTCCTAAATGTCAAGTCAGTCTACTAGAATTTTATGCATCTGTCAACAAGGAAGCCCAGGGCAGAAGAAGAAAGTCATTGGGAGAATATATGAAATGGCCTTCACAAAATCTGTCAAATTCTTACCAGAACAGGCTATTTCAGTAGTACCTGAGATAAGACAATGTAGATATGCACCAGTGAGAGATCTCGAGTGTACCAGAATTATCACCCACAGGATGCTTCAGTCTCAATTCTATAAATGTTATCAGAAACCCAAATTTGAAAGGAATACAGTAGCTACCAGAAAAGAACTCTCCTCTTGACTCTTTGTATGAAGACTCCCTGAAATACATCTCTTGTCCTCACCAATCCCAGAAGAGAAGACTGTAGCCCAGTTCTGGGGGAGTGCCTCTTTTGTTAAGCAGTGTTCTCCAAAATGCTGGAAAAATCAGGGGGCTTTGTGCTGTAGTAAACACAGATAACAATGGAAAGACAAAGAGCAAAGCAGGGACAGGACAGAAAGGCCCAGGAGCTAATTTCAAGGAGCTGGATTGTGACTGATTATTGAGAAACTCTTCAAAGGCAATTTATTTTTTTATTTAAATTTTTTTTGAAAACATACCCACCACTGTTCTCCCTCCCTCCCCTCTTCCCAATCATCTCCTTGCTTTCACCCACCTCATACCCCATCCATTCCACAGGGACGGTAAGGGCTCCCAGGGTGAGTCAGTACATTCTGTTATATCAAGTTAAGCTAGGACCAAGCCTTTCCCCTTGTATCAAGGCTGAGCAAGGTGTTCTTTTGTACGAAATGAACTCCAAGAATCTAGTTCATACACTAAGAATAAATTCTTTCTGGTCCTACTGCCAGAAACCCCATAAAATGCTAACACCACGCAGCTATCATCTACATGCAGAGGACCTAGTTTAGTCCCATGGAAGTTTCCCAATAGTCAGTAAGCTTCAATAGGTCTGGTCAACTGTCTCTGTGGGTTTTCTCATTATGATCTTGATCTCTTCACTCATATAATTTCTCCTCCCTCTCTTTGCCTGGACTGGGAGTTCAACCCTGTTCTTAACTGTGAATTTATGTATTTGCTTCCTTTAGTTGCTGGATGAAGGCTCTATAATGACAATTAGGGTGGACATCAATTTCACCCATCCCCCCCAACCTTAGCTGCTTCCTGAAACTCAAAGACAATTGTTACACCAGCATTCAAACTTTAGATCTGAGAAGACAATAAAACAAATAATCGTTAGGAGGTAGAAAAATACAAATCAGATACTAATTTCCAACAGAACAATACAAGTAAACTTTTCTACAAAAAAAAATTAAAATACTGTGACATGACTAAATATGCTTGAATATGTGCTCTGAAGTTTCTGTATTAGGCTTTCATCTTAATTGTCAGGTATTAAAAAAGCAGAAAAAATCTAACAACAGTATTTAAAGGCAGGGTCTTAAGGCTGGGGGTTTAGATTAAAGTTATTGTAGAATCTTCATGATTGAATTTTGTTGGCTTTATAAGAAGATAATTCAGGTACATGAGCAGCCTCATTGTTTTTTGTCCATATGTTCTTTTATATTACCTCAAAGCTCTACCAGCAAGAGGGTCAGCACCACATACAGCCTTTAAATCTTTGAAATAGTTTCTAAAACTCCTCTTTTCATTAAAATTGACCCAGATTGGGCTATTTGCAACAGAAAATATTTACATTACAACCCCTGTAATCAATACCCAGAGAATATTCTGGAAGAAGCAAAGAAAAGACTGTAGAACCAAAGGATCAGGAAATTTCCTGTGAGACTGCATCTCCTGTCTAAGACAATACCATTAAGACTGCTAACATGGAGAAGAAAAACCTCACTGGGTCTCACCCCTAGACAAAGAACTATGAACAACTACTTGTTCTTAGAAAAGAATTGCCTTATTTTCTCCCAGAGATGAGGCTCCTATTTGATTATATTACACAAAATAGTTCACCCTGGATTTAGGTACATGTAATCAACAAGTATTGGACTCTCTCTCTTTCTCTCTCTCTCTCTATATATATATATGTGTGTGTGTGTGTGTGTGTGTGTGTGTGTGTGTGTGTGTGTATGTGTGTGTTACAATAATAATAAAGGAAAATAAGAGAAAAGGAGCAGACATGGTAAGAACTGAATGGAGGTAAAAAAAAAGAGAAGAATTTATGTTATATTTTAATCTAAAATATATTTTTAAAAAATCTACCAAGATGGTGGATTAAAATCTAAAACTATAAATTAATAGCTTGTAAATATAAACTAATATTAAGCAGGTCT
>PVIH01021538.1:0-29487 GCA_004025045.1 Sigmodon hispidus | reverse complement strand
CCTTTCGTGAGCAGGGTAACACCAGGATCCTGAGCTCATCTTCCTTCCAGCCACTGTGCAACAATGAAGAGACCCCCAGGTCCTTACATGGCATGTAGGGAGGATGGTTCAGAGTAGAATTGCTGCAGCCTGAAGGAACGGCCCCATTCACAAAGCTGGCAGGTTCATTCATATCCTGCAAACAGCAAAGTTATGGGTGATACTTTAAAAGATACTTAAGTTCTGCTAATTCAGAAACCAAGAAATTGTTACACATTCAATATCTATCATCTGTATAGATACTACCCAGATAGAAACATGAACCACTTGGGAAGCACACACTAGAAAAAACAATTAACCTCAACATGACTGGTCAGATGATTTATCACACACACACACACACACACACAAACAAGGACAAACAATGTTTTAAGGAATTTTTACTAATTGCTGAGGAGGTTTTATATCAATAACTTTAGTAAAGCTCCTAAGTACCATATTGAGGAGAATTCTAAGTTTGATTAGATGACTGGCACTTTGCTATATCTGAGTGATGTGGGATAATTTTCCTGTACACTGTAAGACTAGTTCACTTGAACTGGTTTAATAAAATGGTGATTGACCAGTAGCCATGCAGGAAGCTTAAGGAGGGTGACCAGACTAGAAGAATTCTAAAAACAGAAAGGGCAGAGTCAGGAGTCACCAGTTAGTCACCGAGGAAGCAAGACAAAAATGCTGCACTGAGAAAATGTACCAAGGCACATGGCTAAACTTAGATAAGAATTATAGGTTAATTTAAGTGTAAGAGCTAGTTAGTAATAAGCCTGAGCTACTATTAGAGCATTTATAAGTAATATTACACCTCTGAGTCAATTATTTGGGAAGCAGCTGCTAGATATTTGGGAGTTACTGGCAGGACAGAAATTTATGCCTACGTGTACCACCCAAACATTTAGCAGGAATTTCCACATAAAACCTGACAAAAGCTTAAAAAGGGAGTCTAGACACAAAAGAACAGAGTCAAGCACTGCTTCTTAGTAGCAGCATTTTCTCAGATAGGCTCTGTTTGCTGGTATCAAGCAGATGCTCAGCTCCTTTAAGAGATAGTTTCCTGACACAGCATTAGAAGCAAAAACCTCTCAGCTCTTTTAAGAAGCACAACTACCAAGCACTTAAATGGGATTTATAAGCAGCAGGTGACAACATGGATCCAAAATCTCCCTAGAGGTGATAATAGGGCTCCTGCTAGTACCTCTTTTATAAAGGGAGACTCTCAGGAAGCCAAGGAATAAGGCTGAGTCACCCACCATAGCCACAGCCTTAGTTCTAACTACGCCTGTTTAGCAGCTTAAATGTTCATATGTTCAGAAAATAATATATATATGCAGTAAAAACATAATAATAATAATAAAAACCTCTAACCAAGTTACAGTGTGTTTAAAAAATATGTGTCAGAATGGGAGAGAAAAGAAAAAGGGCAGAGAAAGTCCTTAAAATAGAAATAAATTAATGCTTTTTTTAAAAAGCCATATAAAGATGAAAAACATACAGGGAGTATGGATCCTGTATGATTTTGCTGATTTTGAATCTTTTAATTGTTGAGAAGCAAAAGACAGCTGCTAAAAAAAAACATGGCATTGTAAAATTGACTGCTAAATTGAACCAATCTAGATATTTTAAGAATGCCTTAACTTTAAAAAAAGTCAAAAAAATATTTGTCAAATGAAAATCAAAAAAACAATGTTTTTGAGTTTTGTTTTCAAGGGAGATTAGAAACTATAAATTCCTTCAGGAATAATATAAATTAGATTTGAACAAGAGAGACCTCCTGAATCTTGACAGATGATATCTATCAAAAAAGGTTACTGCTGGTTTCTCCAGGATTCACCCATTATCTTAAAATTTCTCAGGATCCCCATAAGATTACCAGTGTTTTCAGTCAGCAGGAAGTAGTCTAAAGAACTATGCCCCAAATCCCATAGTATTGTTTATGTATAGTTCTTTTCATTTAATGGAGTTGGTTACAAATTGTTAATGGTCATAGTCAATCTCTTTCTAAAGAGGAAAGGGGAATATGATATATAAATAATGAGAACAAAGGAACATTATTATGATAAAAGGATAAATTATTGAATCTATTTTGATCCAAAACACAACTGTTAATCTCAATATATTTTACATTATTATTTTATTGCTACAAATTTAAAGTCAGTTTTGTAATATTTTGTGTATATTTCTACTCTTGTTCAAGATACTATGTTTATGCAATTCATTTAAAATTGTAATGTACAATTGAAAAATACAAATTAATAGTTATCTATAATAGTAAAACTTCATAGCCATATTAGTTAGATTTTCTAGGTATACAAAAATACATTTCAGATAGATGGGTAATCTTCAAACACTTGAAAGGCCTACAGAATATGACATTTAAAATATTTTAAGAATTTAGACTTATCTCCACAGTGGCATGCTCCTGACAGCACCAATTACTTCAAAAAAGATGATGGGCATCAAAGACTTTCCTTATTGAATTTGTTTTAATTATAGCAAGGCTAGCTATTTGGCCAAGAAACTGTTCTTGCCTGGACTTCTTGACAGTATGCTGAATAAATTTGACATGCAAGACACATAGGAAAGTGACCACTAAAGTTTTCCAAAACAAGGCAAGATGGCCCTTCAGGGTCCTGCTTCAGAGAAGAAACTGCCAGAAACTCTGCAGAGCACAGAGAAAAGCAACTGACAACCTTTGACAAAATAGGCGAGGGAGACCTTCAAATTTCCTATTTCACTGTACAGTCTGCCAGACGCTCTAGGCATGTAGTCTAAAGGTGAATGTCCCAGCACTACAGAGGAACTTTGGGTGACTGTCCAGGCATCCAGATGTCATTTCTACAGTTTTTGAAGTTTCTTGTGATATATTTTCTGTCTATTAAGATAATATTATATTTTTTCAAGGAATATGGTGAGTTGAAAACAAGATAGCTATAATTATAGTTTCCTTAGTTGTGATAAAATTAGACATGAAACTTTAGACTCATAAAAACATAATAAATAATAGAATTTTTCTTTAATTTTGCCAAATACAGGTAGACTAGATATTGTAACTGATTCTTGCTTGGTAATTGTTATATTTTATGTGATTTTACTATATTAAAGTTAAACCCGTACTTTTTGATTAGACAGAAAAAAGTAAATGCTGTGGGAGATTTTCTGTATGCTGTGAATGTGTTATTCCCATTGGTTGATAAATAAAGTTGTTTTGACCTATAGCAAGGCAGGATGGATCCAGGAAGGAAATCAAAGCAGAGATACAGGGAGAAGAGGATGGAGTCAAGGATATTCCAGCCAGCCATCAGAGGAGGAAGATATATTGGAACAAAAGTAAAGCCATAAGATAAATGGTAAAATATAGACTATTAGGAATCCATTGGTTTAAGTTATAAGAGCTAGTTAGTGATAAGCCTGAGCTACCAGCCTAGCATTGGCAATCAGTATAAGCCTCTGAGTGGTTATTTGAAAGCAGCTGAGGGGCAGAGTCAGTACACAGCAACTTCCACTTTCATCTGAAATTTTTAATTAGAAATTACTATCACCTTTTGCAATGTCATGAGTCTACAAGCTAAAACAACACATACATATACAAGCACAGCCATACTCATGTATACACAGATACATCCACACAGACTTACAATCCACAAGCCATCAAACTTCAAGCTCTTTGTAGAATTGTCTGGGTTGGTGTAGAGATCTTGAATCTCCTTCTTCCACCAGGCAACAGTTGAATTGCGGAAAAAGTCTGGGAAGGCCACATAAGCTCTGTATAGCTATCAAAGTAAAATATGATCCACTTATTTTAATAGAGTATATTATACAGGAAGCAGACAATAAGAACTTAATAAATTCTTTTATCTTCACAGTTGTACATGGTAATAGTCTAAATAGAACCTATGTGATATAACATTCTGGAATTATTAGAAAAACATTGATAGTAAATATTAAAAATCACAAATAATAAACTTTCTTGACATTTGGAAATGATCTTCATTGTATGGAATGAATTGGTCAAGGGGTTCCTGGGCTTTGTGTGGTTAAAACCTAAATATAAAATTTCTAAACTTGTATTCAGCATGACTTACCTAATAATTCTTGAATCTAGGAGAGTTTCTAGATCTCAGCTGTACCTTGGGAGCCACATTTAGGCCAGCCACATTATCAACTCAAACATCACACATGTCTAGGACACTAGGACTATCTTACACTTCCCAATAGCACATACTGATACAATTCCAGTCCTCAGTTATGATCATTGTTAAGGAAGAGTTAAGAGTCCAGCAATCACTGAAGTTCAAGGGCAGCTTCCTCCCAATCATGTTAACACTGTTCAAAGGTATATAAAAAAAAAACTCATAGAAAAATGAACAGGCTTCAGTACAAGGGATAAACACCTTAGCAAGAAGAGGGGCTGATACCTCTTTAGCCAGTTCTGCCAAAGAATATGTTCATCCATTCAACAGATGTAAATGAAGATGAGAAAAATTAGAGCTGAAACCTAGGCTACATGTTTTCATTAACTGAAAAAGCCTGTTCACAGAAAAAAAGAAAATTAATAATACAAGACAGCAACTAAAAGGAAAAAGGAAAGTCATGAGGCCCAATGCAGGATGGAAGGGTTGCATCAGATTCATAGGTAGGTATGGAATAGCCTCTGTGTGAACATAAATATGCTTGGAGAAAAAAGATACCATAACAGAGGATAAAGAATGGAAACTGTTAGAGCTAGCTCTGGTTCTGAGATAATAGCCCTGAGGAACTGACAGCTTTGCATTTGGAAAAGCCACTGTGACATGGAAACAGTGGGCAGGGAACTTGAGCAAACTGTATCTTAAATTCCATCGTCAATGATGCTGATGTCACAACTGGAAGTATAACATTGCTACACATAATTGAAATAAGGGGTCACAATCAATAAGTGGGACCTCCTGAAACTGAGACGCTTCTGTAAAGCCAAGGATACTGTCAATAGGACAAAACGATAGCCTACAGAATGGGAAAAGATTTTCACCAACCCTAAAAGTGATAGAGGACTGATCTCTAAAATATATAAAGAACTCAAGAAACTAGAGCCCAAAACCTTGAATAACCCAATCAAAAAATGGGGTTCAGAACTAAAAAGGGAATTCTCAGCAAAAGAATTACAAATGGCTGAAAGGCACTTGAAAAAGTGCTAAACTTCTTTAGCCATCAGAGAAATGCAAATCAAAACAACTTTGAGATACCACCTGACACCTGTCAGATTGGCTAAAATAAAAGACACAGGTGACAGCCTATGCTGGAGAGGTTGGGGAGCAAGGGGAACACTCCTCTATTGTTAGTGGGAGTGTAAGCTTGTTCAGCCACTCTGGAATGCAGTATGGTGGTTTCTCAGAAAATTGGGAATCAATCTCCCCAAGGATCCAACAATACCACTTCTGGGTGTATACCCTAAAGAAGCACATTGGCACGCCAAAGGCATTAGCTCAACTGTGTTGATAGCAGCATGATTCGTAATAGCAAGAACCTTGAAACAATATAGATGTGCCTAACTGAAGAATGGATTAACAAACTGTGGTACATGTACACAATGGAGTACTACTCAGCAGTAAGAAAAAATGATATCCTAAAATTTGCAGGCTAATAGATGGATTTGGAGAATATCTTCCTGAAAAAGGTGTCACAAACCCATAAAGATAAGCAGGGGATATACTCACTCATTAGTGGACTCTAAACAAAAAAGTAAAAAGCAAAGCATGTCCAAGCTGCAAACCACAACCCCTGAACAGCTTGGGATCTGAAACACCTTGGACTGGCACCTTAGATGGCACTCCATCTAGAGGAACACCTGACTCAGTCTTGATGTTGGGGTGAGGAAACTGGATCTGCCAGGAGTGGATGCTGAACTAAGCCATATTGGCACCATGGGACCTCCTGCCCTTGCTGGGGAGGAGATGGGGAGATCTGGAGAAGAGAGAGTGACTGGAGGGGGTAGGAAGGGGAAGGGACCTTGAACAAGGATATACACGGATAGAAAATGTGACTAGATTGATAATAAAAAAAGGAAAAAATAAATACACAACCACAAGAAAAATCAAAAGAAAAAAAAAGAAATAATAGGTCTCAGACAGACAGAAGGAACATTGCTCCTAAGGGATCCTGTCCCAATCTCTCTGTCTTAAGTGTAAACACAACTGATATCGTACATACGGCTGCCTCTTCCTGGCAACCCTGGCTACATTCAGCATCCACAAAGAGTCTTTTACCTCCAATTGGATGTTCCAGTCTAGAGAGGGGTCCACCTCAATATCAGGGTAATCAGGCCAGACCTGTGGAGAGAAAAGATTTAATAGCAATGTCCTGAACAAATTCTCATATAAATAATATCCTAGGAAACTGTGAACCATGGCTCTAGCACTAATAGTTATCATGTAGGATTTCCATAAAAGAGAATAGATTCCACAAATCCCTTAAGATACTAACTGAAAAAAAATAATTAAAGAAAGAAAAAAGTAAGAAAAGAAAGAAGGAAGGAAAGAAAGAAGGAAGGAAAACCCAACTTTAGAAAACACACATAACAGGCCCAAAATCAACATTTCTGAAGAGCACTAACAGTGGCACTGGTCCAGAGTGAGGCTTGCTGGATCAACACACAGCTCATACCTTTCCCCAGACAATGCTTCCATTATCAGGATATCTGATGAAGACATCATTCTCCACACCCCGGGTGAAGGCAGGATAAGGCTTTGTCTCATTGCCAGAAATGGCCGGATCCTGAAATCAGAGCACAAAGCAGGTGGAAAATTATAACAGAAGATTATAGAGAAGAGGATTTCACTGTAAAGTTTCCATGACTAGTTACACTTTTATTTCTATCCAGGAACAGACAAGGACAGACATTCTAAGGCAAACCCCACACAAGCCCATCCACTGTCCCAATCACAGCCTTCACATTCAACACAGACTAACCAGGATGAGGATGACCCGCATCCCATTGGCCCTCATGCGATTGATCAGGTTTGGAAACCCAGAGAACTTGGGGCTGAGGGTGAAGTCCAGCTGCCTCTCCATGTAGTCGATGTCAGAGTACTGCACGTCCTGGGAATGATATGAGGAAGTGTGGTTGCTGGATAGAAAAGTCAGACTTTAGCAGTAACCACAGCTTGTGTCTAGCTGTGGTTTTAACCATTATATGTGCTACATGGTAGCTTTGGATTTGGAGATTTTCACTGATTTTTCAAAATTTCACCAAGAAGCAAAAATATTATTTCAATATCAACAAAAAATTAAGATGAGTGTCTTTGCCTATCTGTAAAGGCTACTATAAAAATAAACAAAAATAGTGTAGGAAAATGTGCCTTGACTTTTTCTATGACTGTGCCCTGATTTTAGTGATTTTTTTCATAGAAAATAAAGTAAAATATCCAGTCTGAATATAATACAGATCATAGGTCTACTATTAAAAAATAAAAACAACAACAGTCCTCAGTCCAAAGGGCGGTGTTAGAGATGATGCAAGGCAACTCTCTCCTCCAGATAATCTCTCATAACTTTGGTCCTCAACCTTCCTAACACTGAGACCATTAATAAAGATTCTTCATGATGTGCTGAGCCCAAACATAAAATTATTTCATTGCTACTTCATAAGTATAATGTTGCTACTATTGTGGAATATAATGTAAATACTTGTGTTTTCAGTGGTCTAGATGATCCCTGTGGAAGGATCATTTACCCCCTGAAAATGGCATCCCATACATTGAGAACTGTCATGTCATAAGAAGTGCTTTTCACTAATGCAACACAGCAATGCCTGCAAGACAAACACAGGGGGTCACAAAATGGTTTCTGATTATTAAACCTCTGGTTTGGAAGTGAATGTGGCTGATTCACTATGTGAATCCATTACAAACTCAATATAGGTTTCCACATGGAGCTAGTTAGACACTCAGTGCTCAGGAAACATTGCGCTGTGCCAGGCCCAAGAAGGCAATCATAATAAGATATGGGTTCACTGAGTTTGAGTTAAGTTTCCTTAATTAAGCAAAAATGATCATTACAGTGGTGTGTTACAATCATGTCACTAAGGACAGCATGGTTAAATATCTTGCAGTCCGTCAAGAAGCAGAGGAGAGCCTGGTACAGGAGACAGCATCAATGAAGCCCACTTAGCTCCTCTTTGTTAGTCTAAGCCACCACTGTTAGGAGGGCAATGATCTCCCCTGAGTCTCTGTGGATGGTCTAGGGACAGTGTGACCTGACACAAAAAAAAAGCCCAGTGTACCATTTTAAACTACACTTAAATCAGACAAATAAAAGCACACAGATGTACTTACATAGGGGATCTGCTTAGCCACCATCTCATCATACAAGCTGGCGATCTCAGAATCATTCTCATATCCATAGCGACACAGCTGGAATCCCAGGGACCAGTAAGGAACCATCACAGGACGACCTATCAACTAGGAAAGAGACAGAAAGTGCTAGAATGTTAAAGGAGAAGTTAAAGGGTGAATACACAGAGAAAGCCTGTGTCTTCTCAGAGCACACTTTCTAAGACTTCTGGAAAACCTGCTATTGTTCAAATTTTTACGTATATAATTTAGATACTAAAGTAACTCAGTAAAAAAGAACTAGTTAACGTTGAATACAGTCTCTAGATCTTGGTGCTTGTGTGCCTTGGGAAGTTATATGAAATTTCTGTGCTTGTTCTTTTTTGCCTTTAAATTGAAGCTAAGAATAGGAGCTATCTCATTATAGGAGTTATCTTCATTAACTTAGTATGTGTGACACTCTCTCACATGCAATAAGTAATACATTCAGTAGATGTTTCATACATGTTTGGTAATGTTGTCACCAACAATGTTATGATTCCACATGACCACGACTCCCACCACAACCATGAGTATGATCATTGTCTCCCTCATCACACTGTAACCACCATAACAATGTCATGATACAAGAGTTGCCATCATGATAACTCCCATTGTCACACAGACGTAATCATCATTACCAACACCACTACTACCAACACTGTCCTTTGTACCTCCAGCAGCTCCCAGTATCAACTCCACTACAATCACTTTTCTGGTCACCTCATGCCCTGTCTTTTTCTCTACAATTATCACTATAACAGTCACCACCCTCAAGGTCACTTTCACCAATAGTACTACAGGGTTCCATACCACCATCCCTCACCACACCGTCCAAACCACTACCCTCATAACTCCACTACCACCTGGTTCCACCACTGTTACAACAAGTACTCTGCTACATTGTAATAAGTAAAGACAACATATGGTTCATGGTTATCTACTCTCCTGTGTTCTGTATTTAAAATCCCATGAAGAAAGATGACCATATTTAAGTACCATATGTCAACTACATTATATGGCAATCCTGTATAAGAGCATTGGAACACATTATGAGTGTATGTATGTACACACACACACACACACACACAAGCATATACACACATCTCCTAAATGCCTTCTTCCTACCTCTGTGTATTGCTGAGTGACAAGCTCTGGAGTTGGGCCCAAGAACACAAAGAAGTCCAGAATGCCCCCTGTGGTTCTGTAGGTTAGGGCAGGTAGGGGCTGGAATGTCACATCTGAAAACACAAGAAATGCCATAATCCTGAAATCCTTCATGTTGAGAATATTAACCCTGGAATCTCCACCATCTCTCTACTCTATGGTAACACACTGACAGCAGATATTCTGGAGTAAGTGCATAGAGAATCAAAGACTCAAATAAAAGCTCTCATTAGCTGCATTACAAATAAAAATTGAGAAAATTACATATAATTAAAATATACATAAAAGGTCAATAAAGGGGAAAACAAATCCACAAATAATATAGTATTGTCTCTAGTGACAACTGAGTCGCATCTATTCTAAAGCAATTTGAATAAGAGGACAGAGGTTCATCCTACCCATGGCATTGCTGTTGAGCAGGAGGACTCCATGGGCATTGCCATCCTCCTCTAGCCCCATGTAGTAAGGATGGACACCATAGGAATTCTTCTTGTACTGAGAAGCAAAGAGAAAAGAGATTAGAACACTGTGCATGGGAGAGAAACTTGATTGCTACACTGAGTCAGTATCTTCTTCTGGTAGGATCAGGAGAGGAAGGGGAACTGAAAAGTATGTCCATCTGCCTGGAAGTAGAAGGGGACCACCACATGGAGTCCAGAAAAAAGGAGGAAGAGACAAACAGGACAGAACACAAGCACAAACACCTGTCCTTACCCCTGGGGGCTCGTCCCTGGAAAACATGCCCCACGTGTGCCAGTTCAAGTCTATCTTGAAGGTTGTGTGCTCAGTTTCCCCAAAGCCATAGATGTATGTGGAAGGCAGGCGGGTGGAGATGCGGATGAACATGTCATTGAAGGTGAAGCCAAGGAGCTGAGAGTCCCAGCTGCAGATGGAGAATGGACATTTACAAAAGAAAATCAGCTGCCTAGTAGTTTATAACAGCTGCCATTGTGAGGACAGCACAGCCCTCTGTTTTATGCACCATCTGAACCTGGAGTCTCTCTCAAACAAAACAAGCAAGTCTAGTTAGTTAAAATGACCACAGTCAGCCCTGATAAATGCCAGAGTCTTAAGAGATTTTCTCCTACAGTGTATCACTCCTTGCCTTTAGTGTTGTCCACAGTAACAAATGCAGTCACTTTTATCTCCTTACCACTCCACGCTCACTGTGCCTTGTGTTCTTGACCCCTAATGCTTTACTACATGTATCCAGGGCTGTGATATGAGCACATCACACCACCCCACACTCCTGCTCACATGCTCATTCACTTCCCCTGAGAGCATGTAAGAATCCTGTAGGTCCATTCCTGTTCTAAACCCACCTAGCATCTCTGCTTTGCTTCACACTTTCATCATAGCAGTAACCTTAAGGGAATCCCTCTATTATAGCTGATAAATTTCCTCTAGCTCATGACCTTTATCATCCTATCACAAATGTTCCATTACCCAGAATCCCTGCAGAATTTCTCCTAATCTCTGTTTCACTTTAAACATCACCTCTTCCTCAGAGACACAAACCCAGATCATTGTATTGAAATCATCAAATAATTTGATTTCCTTCATTTTCCTGCATAGCAGTTATTGTTGCAACAAATTCTTCATCATAGTATAACTTAAACTTTAATGGTAGACATAACACACCAGTTTATGACTATAATACTAGACAGTAACCTAAACTACACAAAGAATTCTGTAAATAATTGTTCAATAATTGCCTTAGTAATTACTCTCAGAATAATAAAGATTTTTCCTTAAGGCAAGAAAGCACTTCCTTATGCATGATGGATAAATTAGATATCTTCAATAATCCCAGGAATGTGAATACTTGGTCCTCATTTGGGCACTATATTGGTACTACTTGGGAGCTGTGGCCTTGGTGGAGGAAGTATGTCACTGGGGACAGGCTTTGGAATGCAAAGGTCCACCTCATTCCCAGTTTCCTTTCTATTTCCTATTTGCAGTTAAGATGTGAACACTAAGATGTTCCTGCTGCTCTGAGTGCTGTCTGCATCCACTTCACCATCATAGACTCTATCCCCCTAAATCCATAAACTCAAATAAACTCTTCTATAAGTGTCTTGCTTATGGCTTTTTATCACAGCCATAGAAGGTATCTAACACATCATGGATCTGAACAGGGGCAGTCTGATGCTTTGAGCCAGGATGTCTTCAAGAACAATGGGACTGGTGAGGAATGTTTAGAAGAACAGGAACTCTGAGTAAGACTAGGACCCACTTACATTACAGTGCCTGTACTCTTCCTGCGAATTTCAATCCCAAATGGGTTCTCCTTGATGATGACCTCATAGAGACGGTCTTCAGGGGTGCTGGATGGATCAGCTGGGATGTTCAGAGGCACTGGGACTTCATACCGACTGTGGCTGGGATCAAAGATCTAGGCCAGAGGAAATCATTTGATGTAAATACAAAAATATGGCATGTACATTATAATTATTTTCCTAGATAGCTGACAGTAATAATAATTGTCAATATTTCACAGTTAACAATATAATTGCATAAATATAGATATAATTCAAAATAACTGGTGAAAATATTTAATTTCCACTTCCCCAATTATTAGAGGAATGAAACACAGACTTCCTAAGTACACTGGATTTATCAATGCATAAAGTGTAAATATGACAAAAGGGACATCAATGGTGTGAATATTGTTAGCTGTAATTTTATAAGAATACTTGTACAGGAATAGTACTCTACAGACAAATATCTCAGCATCATCTAACCATGTTTGACAGAATCTACATTCTGTAAGTTTTGTCTTCTCCTAACTCACAGTACAGGACTTAACCATCATTCCAGAGAACAAGCTATATTAATTATCTTACATATCTCAGTATTATGGGTTCTATAACATTCCTTCATCTATTTCAAAGCTACTGTTAACATAAAACATGTATTCTAAAATTGGTATAATATTTATAGATATATGATATATTGTTTTGTGTGGATACCTGAGTGTAAGGAGAACTGAACCCTTTAAAATTGGGTGGAAAATAATTTCTCTGAATAAGAAACCTCCCTTATAAAAATGAAATAAAGCTGAAAATTAAGGATCCACATTGTGCTGCTCATACAATAGTAACTAGTAGGGACAGGAAGTAAATACGGTTAGTGGCATGAAACACTTAGGAAAACATTGAAAACAGAAAGAAGAACTGGGAACTCCTGAGAGATGTGAACTAACATGAATCATGCAGAAAGACTTTGCTATTACAGGAAAGTAACAGCGAGATGTTTTTATAACAGAAATACAGGCTGAACCTTAGAAGTTATAGGAGTAAACCAGGCACAAAACTGAGAGCAAGAGATTCTGGAGAAGAAACAACACGCATGGTCCCAGAGTGTTAACATGGGCTCAGAAAAACATGAGTACAATGGCAAGAACAAGGTGGCTACTGCATGGCTACATGGTTAGAGAGGTGAGAGATGGAGAGGTCCAGTCCAGACTGAGCTCAGAATCTAGAGGTAGCCTAGGCAACACCTCTCTGCCTTCAACACTGCCTTAAACTCTTCCAACAACATGTAAGTACTCACTACATTGCAGCCTATGGGTAAGATTCCAGTACCACCACAGTAGAATACAAACTGCTGCTTTGGAGCAGCTCACAGTCTAATAAGGAAATAGACATGGGAATAGCGAGTCTATCCCCTAGTCCCTTTGTTTAATTAAACCATGAAAAGGAAAGAAATCACTTTCATAAGTATTTCAATGATGTACCCAATTATTTTATTCAAAATAATACTCCTACTCTTTTTACGTTGTAAATCACATCTGGTCTGTTTCCTGACCTCCATTATCATTACCAACCACACACATATCTGGAAGCTAGGAACATGGCAGTCATTCCCCAGGCATATTCCTCTTGTAGTTGATTTGAATGACCAAGATGGTCTCAAGATCTCAAACAGAAACTCTGTTGCCCATCTCCCTTCTTATCCCTGGGCCAAATTTACCCATAAGTGCCCAACCTTCCTAGTACCCTCCTCTGCTCTCAGTTCGTTGTTGTTGTTGTTGTTGTTGTTGTTGTTGTTGTTGTTGTTCTCCAAAACATGTTTTGGACACAGTGGCTCACTCAAATTCTTAATTAGGATAGGTTTCACTGTTCTACCAATCTTCTAATTGCTCTCTTTTTTTAGAAAGAAGTTCTAGACTCCTGAATAAATAAATAAATAAATAGATAAATAGATAAATAAATAAATAAGCCTCTTCTTTGGAATGTTGTAACACAGGATTGCAAAGAGTGATGGAAGGGAAAGTCCCTGTGTACACACTGACTACACACACTGTTCACCTTAAACTGCAGCATCTCATTCTTGTGGTAGGTCACTCGTAATTTCAGATCATTCACAGGTGTGGAGGGAAAGGCATTGTTATAAGGAGAAGCCTTCAAGGAAATGTCGGCTGTGGCCTCATTCTGGTTATACTGAATATTGCTGACTGAGTACAGCTCGTTGACAAAGTAGCAATAAGGTACGCCGGAAGAGCTGGATTCCTGAAAAGAAAGTAAATATCTTAGGTCAGCAGGGATCTGGAGTTATCAAACAGATTAGAAAAGTCAATTTATATGGACAAAGCTTCACTTCATTTACCCATGCCTAGAAGAAAGTAAGCATGACTCTAAATTCCTCAACTCCAAATGATACAGTAAACATCCCATTCTTGTAATTTATACTCCTTAATCTAAATTGGGCTCAGCTGGTGCCTATTCTTTCCATAGATTTTAATAAATCCAAGAGTACATGGCTGTACTAAAAGACTTAGTATATTAAAAGTTACAGTTAACATGAACATCATCAGCATACTTACCTCCCAGATGCAGCCACGGGCAGTGCAGTTGGCCTCAGAAAGTCCATGCTCATCTGGATAGCAGTCTATCTTCTCCTGGTCCCTCATGGTGTTCCACTCAACTGTGTATGCTTCTCCCAGTGCAAGATGGATATTTGTGATGGTGGCAACCTGAAGGAATGCAAATTCATCATAAGGACACCTCTTTCATTGTATGGATTGTATGTATAACCATCATTCTTAGACTATTCTTGTATCCTGCTTCTCACAATCAAAGAGTACATTACAGCCTGCTAGGATAACAGTTATACACATGTGAAAAGAGCTAGTGAGAAATGAAAATATCAGTTCTCTAGCAAAACTTTACATATAACATTATAGAAAGAGATTAGAAAACACTGCTGTGATCACACTTTGATTTATTCCTTCTCTGGGTCACTTGACCCCCATTCATTTTGTCAGAAAGATTTCTCCTCCTATTCTCAAATTAATCCATTTTTCCAATTCATCACATCCCCATATCATGAACCCTTTGGTGTGGAATGCCTAGAAAACAGGGCAATAACTATGTGGTACCAGTTTTCTCTAGAATCCCACACAGATTACTTCCATTACTTTTTTTAGACAAGATTTTCCTGAGTATCCCTGGCCTGTTCCAGAACTCTCTCTCAACCACGCTAGCCTCAAAATCAAGGAGATTTTCCTACCTCTGTCTCACAAGAGCTACCATTAAAGTTCTGGGCCACCACATACTGATCTCCCTCAACTCTTTTGATGACAGGTTTATTAACTAGGTGTAATATTGGGGCATAGAAAATATCATTATATAAACTTTGACTTCAAATACTCAAAGCCATGTATGGAGGGAACACTGATTTGAGACTTCTGAGTCCTTGGCTGCCTTGTTCTGATAGTTCAACTTGAAGAGCATTAACCAAGACAAACTCTTTCTAGGAAAATCAGGCCCTTTCTGAACACATTACCAGCTGTATTCTGTGTATAAATTGTGCTTTTCTTTTTTGGTTTTTCAGGTGGAAGTAATTCCATTTATTAATTAATATCTTAAATTTTAATGGCTGTAGAATATTCATGGCTAGAGAAATACATCTGGGTTCACTAGCTGGGCCAGGGTTTATTGACTGCTAGGAGGGGATGTCACCTAAGATTATCTCTGCCTTTTTTATTCCCAACTCTCTTTTCTTTGCTTATTCTGTTTTCCTTTATCTTCTCTCCTGGAATAATGAATTGAGACTAGATCCAAGCAGTCACTTCCAGTATTAGACAAGAAAGACCTTACTTCTGACAACGTTCAACATCTGAATAAATTCCAGCAAGTTTTCAACTTGGAACTTTTAATTACAGAAAACAAAACTGTTATCTGTTTATCATTTCATACTTCCTACCATATAAAGCCGATGAATCCAACATTATTTTATGTGCATGAAAGTTATTCTTGCATGCATATCTGTGCAATGTGTGTGTGTGTGTGTGTGTGTGTGTGTGTGTGTGTGTGGTATGGGTGGTACCTATGGAGACCAGAAGTGTCCTTGGATCCCCTGGAACTAGAGTTACGTGTTTGTGAACCAACATGTGTGTACTGGGAATCAAACCTGGGGCCTCTGGAAGAACAGTCACTGATACTAAATGCTGAACTATTTCTCCATCTTCACAAAAACCAATATCTGGTTTCAACTACTGCATTTTATCAAACAAAAAATAAGCAAATGTTTGGCAAATGTTGGTTTAGACACCTTCTTAATATTTATATATATTTTCATATATGTGAATTGCATCTAACATCACCCTGATTAAAACAATACAGAGTTCTTTTAGTGATATGTTAACTATCTTATTTTCTAATGTGAACAAAGCTTGTTTTCATATATGCATGATTCAGATGTATTACACCTGGCAATAGACACAACCAATCACATAATTCTTTATTTTTAACTTCTCAGTATATGTATCATCTTTATATGTTGTCATGACAAAATGCCAAATATCAATATGGCATTTAGTGGACTAGAAAAAGGTTCCTCATAATGCTGAGGAACAAGAAGAATGGAACAGAAGTCATACAGAAAGTGTAGCTCTCATTTCATCTACCACAATACCATGTTCTAATCAGCATGAGTTAGTTAGTATTACCATCAACATTTTGATAAAATATTTCCTGCAAATGCACATGTTAGAGAACATATACTATGCCTAAATATAATTAAATAAAAGATTCAAAATATTAAAAATAAATAAATGCACCAATTTAAAGATTTAATTCATAGGATCTCTATGTCTACCTTCCCCTTCAAGCACAAAACACTTACTTTAGATCCCGTCCCTCAGATCCTGTCCCCACATCCAGTTAGAGAAAACCACACTGTGAGACTGAAGGAAATGAAGAGGAAACACTGCAGTCACAGTGCCTCAAACGATCACTACATCTTTACCCTCCTCCTCCAAACTCTGACGTCCCCACCAGGCCTCAGAAGAGCTCTCTCAGGTCCTTCATCAAACCACGTAAAGTTAGGAAAAAGTGACAGCAAGATACCACCAAGAAGGTTTGTGAAAGTCTCCCTCACAAAATGAATTCTTACCTTCACATTTGAATCATAAGTGATTTGAGGAGACATCTGAGTAAGGGCGCCATTTTGTTTCACTTGAACATTGTAAACTGCCTGTGTTCCAAAGATTTTAATTTCCTGGAATGCTAAGTTATTGGGGTCATTGTAGCTTGAACTTGAAACTGTCACATTCAAATGGTTCTGAAACACATCAAGCATAATTATGAATAAATTGTAAACACTTAGGCTCTGTAACTCCTCAAACACCCCATCCTAGACTACACATTCCACCTTCTCTGAAGGCCTCTCAATTTCCTCTGCTAGTGTAGGCTAATGGAGTACAAATTTATTTTTATAATGTCAGTTGAGAGAGATGAGTAAGAAGACAGACATTTTAGAGAATTATCTTCTACAATATAACTGATTCTTTTTTATTGTTGAATCTTTTGATAAATATAGCTGATGTAGTTATTATGAAGTAAGTCATTAATACAATAAATTCACCCACATAAAAGCTGATATTTAAATAAATACAGTTACATGCATATGGCAGAACACAATCATCTTTAAACAAAATCCCAGACAATATTCATAAAAATATGCACTCACTTGGCTGACAGAAAATTCAGTGAGAATGTAAGTGTTCTTGGCCACAGTATCTGAAAGAAGAAAGAGGGGTCAGACTGGCCTAGTGACCACAGGAGACGAGATTCACCTTCCTCACCTTAAAACTGACTCCCTTTGCTTTCCATGGCTGAAGGACACTACCCTAGCTAGGTCTGTGTGTCTTAACTTCTGTATTCATTCTCCTATCAGACACTTTGGCAAGTTCTGCATCTTCACTAATAGATAGCATGCCACAGAGAAAAGGACAGGCCAGTGTCTCTTTGCTGTATTGTTTTCATTTTTTCTGGAGGAGATATACTCAGACAAGGGACTTCTCTCCTATATGGTAGTTCTATTTTCAACCTGTAAAGGAGTCTTTACACTTTTCACCATAATGGCTATTGAAACTTATTTTATGATTTGTTGCCTTTGTTTTGAGGTCATACTTAAGTTTACAATACCATGCCCAATATCAGAAAAGCTTCCCCTGTATTTCCTCCTAGCAGGTTGCTGTTAAGTCTGTTGTTCACTCTGTCACAATATCTGTTGTTGTTGATGAGGAAACAACAAACATATGTATTGCAGGTGAATGAAATAATTACTGTGCATGTGTGTAATGGACTACTCTTTACTATTAAAAAAAGGAGGCCTTCATTGTTAGAGCAGAGATGAATGTGGATCATACTCCACTAGGAAAAGTAGGTGAGAAAGCAGAAGAGAGGTAATGTATGGTACTGCTTATATAGGGGCTAAGTAGTTGCACTTATATAGACAGAGGAAGAAAGAGGAGAATTCAGGGTCATGTAGAAGAGTAATTGGGAAAAATATGTTCAAGGACTATGAACCATGTTAAGAACAAGTTCTATAAGGTCAAGGCTGCCAATAGTAGTCATGACAACATCAATTGATGTCATGGTAACCATTTCATAATGTATGTATCTATGCAGATTCTGCATGTCCGCATACTTGTCCTCTCCTTATTGCTGTAACTATGAAAGAATCCTGTGTAGTCTCCCAAGGCAGTCATCTTATGGGAATCTATTTCCCAAGTTAGAGTCATGAGAACTCTTAGTGCAGTAGAGACAAAAGGAGGGAAGAAAAGAGGGAAGGAGGGGATGAGAAAATAGGGGAAAGTATAAGGAGAGCGGCTAAGGGGAAGGGAGGAGGAATAGGGAGGAAAGAAGAGGGGTCGGTAGAGAAATAAGAAAGAAAGTGTGCTAATGCCCGTATGATGCACATAATCAGAAATGTGTGTGCTTGCTGCCTCCCTGACAAGGGAATGACTTTCATATCATCAACAGATTTTCCCTAAGGGCTCATGGGAAAGATATTTACATTGAAAATGAATTACAGTCTTGAAAATGTATCCTTCAGGTGTCCTTTAACAATAAAGTGAGAACAGGCTGTTAGATATGACTGACCAAGGACAGAATTCAGAAAAAGAGAAGACAGAAAAAGAAAAAGAGAGAGATGCTTTCCTCTTCCATCGATAGTCCATATACCATGATCTCTGACCAGTACAAACAGAAGCACCTTTGTTCTGAGAGGATGCTCTGGGATCTTTAGTGAGATTTCACCTAAAGCTGAATGGACTATGGAGCTGAAGGAACAGAGTCAGACATGCAGGTCTGCAGCGGCCATGCCTTCTCACATCACTCACCCTTTGACTGCCCATCATCCCAGAACAGTTCTCCTCTTGCTTCTTTGTTTTCATCCAGGGCGATGAGAAGACCAAGAGGGTTCTTCCGGCTGTGGGGAACAAGATTTACACAAGACACAAATCCTTAGTGGTCAAAGGATTTTATAAAATGTTGACACAAACTTTCAAATGGGTAAAGGTACTAGTCAAGGATGACTTCTTCCCTCCAGAGACAGGGAAAGGGATGCTAATAGACACTTTCTCCTGCATCACTGTCATAAGAAAAACATATCCTAAACCTCGGCAGTACATGTTCAAACAGGAAGTCAGGGTGCAAACATCAGAATCACAAAATCAGATATAGTAGATGCTGTGACAGCATTGATAAACAGGATGCAGCCTGTATAAGAATAGGGTGGAGTCTCAAACAGTGTTACTCAGAAACACATAAAATAAGGTTCATCTATATAATGGTAACTCTATATTGAGAGTCTTTGTTTGAGGTCATTTGTTCACTGGTATTTGAGACAAGCAGCTCAGACTAGCATTGAACTGGCTCTGTGGTCCAGGCTGGCTGTGAACTCACGACCCTACTGCCTCTGCCACTCAACTAAATTCTATTATATACCACTATGACTGTGTGAATAATTTTTCTTAATTTAATGTTAATTATTTTCTTTTGTGAAAAACAAAACAAAACATGTAACAGCAGCTTCATGCTTATTCTTATGTGTCCCTCACTAGCCTCAAGTTTCCCACTGTATTTTTCCAGGTAAACCTTCTACTACTTGATCAGACTCCACTATCATCAAAATCAGCTGGTTTCCTTTATAGTTCATGGACTGAGCTACCATTGCTAAAATGCCAATAAGCACCAAGGTAAGCCCATACAAATCCTAAATCTTAATATTATCAGACACACTTGCCAAACAACAAAAGTAGAGAGTCCAAAGTGACAGAAGAAAAGATAGGAGAATGTGGAGTGGCACTTCCAGAAGTATGACAATAATTACGAAGACCTGCATACTAAAGTATACAATTCATACTACTGTGTAAAACATTGTTAGTCCTGCAAGAAAGTAACAACACACATAATAGACAGAAATAACACTGGAATACAAACAGTGAGCTAAATCCATAAAGATACCCAGAAAGCCAGACATGAAAGATACCGCATTCAGTGAAAAGAGCCAGAAACAGAATGTCATGATTTTATATTTTCTATTATCAAAGAAAACTGCAAATAAACAAACAAAAACTTTGACAGATTAAAAAAAAAAGTAGAGCCTGAGACAGGTACCACAGTTGAAGTATTGAAGAATTGCAAAAAAAAAAAAAAACCACTAGACAGACATGATCAGCACATTTATTACATACAATTGGAAGGAAATATCCAGCGATTAATTTGTATAATTAATATAGGTTAATAAAAATAATTTAATATAAAATTAAGGAGTGAAATGAACTAAGAGATTGGGGTGGCAAAGCACTTGATCAGTGTTCTTTACAGACTGACCCAGCATAAAGAGTAATAGGATAAGATGTCCAAATGCAGTGAGTGAGTTGCTTGTATTTGCAGAATACAAATGTTTGGGACATGGTTGATCTATATGGTTATCAAGACTCTCTATGTTGTAAAAAAGTGTGGATGAGAGGGTTTACTTTGTGACTCATTGTATCACATTGAGGCTTCCAGGATGGGATTTTCCTATTCTCCTTTTTTTATTAAATTTTATTTTGTTTTATTCTGGGAGTGGGGTAGAGAGATGAGGGCTAGACAAAAAGTAAATAAAAGACACAAAAAATTAATGAAAAGAAAGTTTTAAAAAGACCCTATACAAAGTGCTTGGAAACACACAGGGAAAGTGCATGAACTCACTAATGA
Source organism: Sigmodon hispidus (assembly GCA_004025045.1). Taxonomy (NCBI): domain Eukaryota; kingdom Metazoa; phylum Chordata; class Mammalia; order Rodentia; family Cricetidae; genus Sigmodon; species Sigmodon hispidus. The sequence goes on along the minus strand of PVIH01021538.1, from coordinate 8,441 downwards.
AGAATTTGAGGCTTCAAAGATGTTGAAAAATAAAATTTTCATTTTTGCAACGGAAATTTATATGGGTATTCAGGAAAGGAAGTATTTAGAACAGAATGAGAAAACAAACTGGGAATCAATTATATTTTTTATTAAAGTCTGAAACCTGAATAATTAAACCAGTGGGGGCAGTTCAAAGAAAAAAATATATTTCCATCCTTACAATTAAACCTTTTTTGTTCATTGTAAATAAATTTCCTAATAGTTTCAGTAAAACATACCTTCTGTTTAGCATACTCTGTTTACAGATACAAACAAAATGCCCAGATGTGAAAAGGGCAAGGTATATTCACCTATAGCAGAACAATCAGTGCTTGGAAAACTTCTTTGACTATGACAATCATGTCTGATGTAAATGTGGCTTTCATCACAAAAAGATGAGCTCATCATATGCAAAGTAGAACCCTAGTCCCATCACTCACCTTAAGTTTGTGTTCAGGGCATGTTGTTGCCATGGCAAGATGTAACCTCCACGGATGTGAAGATTAATGTGCTCAAGAGGGGCTGACAAGATCTTCCACTCTCCTGTTGAATTAATATCTGCACCCTGTGATAGGAGAAGAGATGATGAAAGAAAGAACACACTCCTCCCTGAACCCACAGCAGATCCTGAACAATCTACCTGGTGACCACCATTCAACACAGGTCATTATCACACCTTGTCCCCTCTGCCATGTTAAAACTTGCTCTGTTTAAAGATTTAAGACTCTGTTAGGATCCCTGACCTTACGGGGAGTAGAGATATATGGGGGATTCAGCACACAGTAGATGAGGTCTCCATGTGGACCCAACCATTCTCACTGAACACACTGTTTATTTTTTTCTTCAGATGGCATTATTCTTTGTAACAAGAGTGGCAGCTTATATTTGAATAATACTTTGTCCCCAACTCCTGTGTATGTCCACTACTACATATACAGACACACATATAGATATATATGAGTCAGATTATTTATGTAATTACACACATATAATTATATATGTAAATATGTTTACTATATATAATTTGAATCTCACCAGAAATGACTAAGCTTAGGAAGACTTTATATCTCTACTTTACATATACATAGGCATTGCTAGATAATTTGTCCAAATTTTCACAGTTTTCAAGATGTGAAGTGAAAAACCTTTTAAAGCAATGTTCTTTTGGGGAGTGGGCATTCAAGATAGGGTTTCTCTGAGTAATAGTCCTGGCTGTCCTGGAACTCACTTTATAGACTAGGCTTAAGTACACACTTTATAACTGGGGTAGTCATTAGACAATGTTGTCATTCTTTCTTAGTTCCTGAAACACTTTCCCCAAGGGCAATACTAGATCTCTAGTTCACCAAGAAACCACAGATTCTCCATTTCTCCTCACTTGTAATCATACATTTACTACATAACTAACACCTCTGACTCACTCGTCATAGGAACAGTCCAATAACATTGTCTATATATCCTTCTCAGAATATACCCAATTTTATCTTCTCTCCACACTCTTATCTAGCTTCTTCTGTGCGAGGAGCATTCAGCAGAGCTTCTTTCTCCCTGACCTTGGTTCCATTGACATTTTGTGTCAGATAATTTCTTCTTGTGATAAGGCTGTCCTATACTTTTGGATAAAAGTAGCAATGTGGATGTCTGATTGGGACCACTCCCCATTCCCCATCTCACTATGACCATGAGGCACTACAACTGTTTTCCAGTAGGTATGTGAACACTGGTGCTTTAAGGCTAGGAGTATTCATGCATATTGTGTATTGCTGTGATCCAATACACCATGAAGTGTGAAGTTTAAAAACAGGTAACACAGTGTTTGTCTGTGCCCCCCCAAAAAGAAGAAAAATACTAAATGTCTTTTTGTTGATGAATAATAACTATGACAGCATTTTCTCTGTAATTCTAGCCATTTAATCTTTGCTTTAATTCAACATCAGTTTAAAAATTGTTCTTTTTCTCTGAACAACTTGCTAAATAAAACTAGCCTTTGAGGGGATTTTAGTTACCTCACTTTATCTGAAACTACCTTCTATTATAAAGTCATAAGTAAAATTAGCCAATCCAGAAAACTCCTTTTTATTAGCCTTTATCCTTCACTTTTAATGTGGGAACATATATACATCTACTTATGTGCCAGTACTTAAGATAGGTAAACCTTGGATACTGAGTACATACTCTGCTTCATGAGGCTGTATGTTCAATATTCCTACACCTAGTGTTCATCAAAAAACATTTTACTGGGTAAGTTCAGCACTATAAAAGGCTAACAAGATGCCTATGGTGCAAATTTGAAGGTGGTCTATGCTTTTAAGGTAATGTAAAGTAAGGGCCAGCCTTACAGAGGAGGGTCTCCTTAAATTGTGTGTCCTGGGCTTCTCCCTACTTACTATAGTCCTGGCCCCATTGTCAGGGATGAGGCAGTCAACATGAAATTCTGACAACACAACAATTCACTTACACTGACTATTGTCTAAGAAGGCACTAGAGCATTCCCAACTTAAAGGAATACTAGCTGATACCAAAGTATGGGGAGGGGTGTCTAGGTGCTGCTAAACAAAGAAAAGAAGGAAATCTACTCTGCTATTCTTCACACAGTTTTCACTGCAGTTTACAGAAATCCCCTGGGCTGTCAATCAAGGAACTGAAAATTGTTCTGACTTTTGTTGGTCTGCCACTTCCTTCTCTTGTTAGAGGACAGCAAATCTCTAATACCCTGTCCTTTCCACTGGACTCTTAGATTGCTATGGACCAGAAATGCATCATAGAGAAAGCCTTATTGGCTTCTCATAAGTATATACATGTTAACAACTCAGAGATCCAAATCCTGGACCATAGACTTAAGTGTGTTATATATTTATATATGTCTTATAGCTGCTTGGGTGATGATATACAGGGATTCTCTTTAAGTTTACAGACTATGAAGACTGACTGAAATTTTATTTAACTATCTATTATCTACCTATTCTTTAAAGAGAGTGCATGTGCCTGAGCACATGCATGTTTGTGTATGTAGATCAGAGCACATATCATGGGAGTTTTCTCTTTTCTGCCACCTAGTGGGACCAGGAAACAAACTACAGACACTGGCCCTATATGTGAGCAAATCTACATATTGGACAATGTCTCCAGCTCAAGAAGCCAGCATTAATAAAATGTACAGAGGAAAGGACTGCCATGATTAAGGACTTATAGAAACAAACATGAAACCTAAGCATTATTTCAATTACTAGTCAATCACCAGTGGAATGATATTAAGACAAAGCTACAGGCTCACACACAAAGACTCCCAGCAAACTGAGCACCAGTAAGAAGCTTTGTATGTCACTGTGGAACTCTTGCCTGAAGGCTGACTGGTCAGGGTGAGAAGTTAGGTAAGGAGGTCCCAAAATGTAAAGTGGCCATTCATGACCAGAAGAGACGACTTCTAAAAGTGGCATGAAGCTTCATATCTATCACATCCAACTCTCTGTATGCCAACACTTTAGGGATTGTAAAAGTAGAAAGAAAAACTCACCGTGTAATAGTCATACCAGTGAGCTTTAGGTAAATATGCAGTGACACTTCTGGCATTCTGAAATGAAATACAAAGAAAATGTGAGCAGTAGACTCTGCTGCATAGGACACAATGACCAGTCTACACTGGTGAGTAGTTAAAATAATAATAAAGCTAACAGAATTAGACAAAATTACATCAACTCTCTTTTAGGATCAGTGATGAAGATCCTCCTTTTCCAGAAACAGAAAATAGCCTACAAAAAATAAGATCTTTCACAGATCCCTCAGGTTACAAAACTTCAGAGAAAAATGAATGCCAGTCTCTTACAGTTGGATTCATTCCTCCCTAAAGAAAAGAATAAGTAATGATGACTATAGAGCAGAAGAGAATTTTGCAGCATCTGAAGGCTGCAAGGAGTGTTAATTATCTGCTCATTTTATCAAACGCCAAAAGAGCAAGTAAATTAATTGTATTTTTTTGTTTTCTCTTTTATTGTTTTGAGGATTTTTTGAGGCTTTTTGTTTTGTTTGGTTTTTGCTTTAAGACAACATATTGAAGGAGGGGAAAACTAGCTGCTTACACAAGATGGTACAAAAGAAGAAGGAAAATTTAAAAATACATTTTAGTCTCAAAATAAAAGAAATATTTAAAGGATAAGAGAGAAAAAGATCAGGTCACACATCTTGCTGCAAATAGATTTCTGGTTAATTTTACTTAAGAATAACAGAAAATATGGAATCTTAACAATTTTGGCCTTGACACTGCATACAAGGGCTTAGCTCACAGAGAAATAATTCCATCTTTAAATGCATGACAATGTTATTCCCTGAAATGTTAGGCTAACACTAAAGTGTACAATGAGGAACGCTTAAGACATACCTTTGGTCAGAAAGATGAAAGAAGACAAATGTAAAAGAGACAACCACTTCCCATTATCCTTCTCACACCAGACTCTGCATTACCCCAGGCATCTAGCCCAATATATAGAATCCTTAATCACTCCTGTGTCCATACTCACAGGCTCCAGCACAGGGCTGACCAGGAAAGCTGGACCCAGCAGGAACTGTCTGTCTATATTCCATGTCTCCTTGTCTGACACAAACCTGGAAATGAAGGTGCAAATGTGACCCCAGTGAGCCTCGGAACAAGGCCCTGATGAAGTCTTCAAGTTCAGATCCAAGTCAGAAATCCAGCTACCCCCACACCTTATTCTATTTAACTAGAATAAGGATCACATAGACCCACTTATGACATGCTGTATTTTTAAAACTACAAAAATACATTTTCTGCCATAGCATATCCCATTACCTCACTTTGCTATATTATAATTCAGGAATGTGCTGGTCCTTGCCAGTTTTACCTGGAATGACCTCTAGAGTTACATAAAGATGTTCTGATGAGGGTCCAAGTAACAAAACCCAACACAAAATAGGGAAGTTTTTTTTTTTAAGAACAAAATAGAAAAGAAATTGTACTATGCTGGGAGCTTTCATTTTATAAGTTCAATAAATACCTATATTCAACAAAAGTATTCTGTATACTTGTACTAAAAGGGGTGATAAAAATATTCTCTCTGGAAAGCTCATACAAAAGAGGATTGATCAATTTAATGTGGAAAAACTGAATCCACTACCACCCTACATGATAAATAAACTGCCCATTGTTCAACAGAAATCCATCTGACACTCACTCATGGAGAAGAGGGCGCACAACTGTGTTACCCTCTGTGTGGGCCTTGTACATCAAGGTGTAGAGATAGGGCAACAGTGTGTATCTGGTCTCCAGCACACTTCTGGAAATATCCTCAAAGGTTGTATTCCAGGACACAGGGTCTTGTCTCTAAAGCAGTAAAAGAAAAGTGTTCAAATACACCAGAGACAAGAGTTCAAGAAATCATTTAAGGCCTATTTGAACTTTGTGTCACACATCTAACATACCATAAAGTTTAGAAAAAATAAATGGAACTTTTGGAATGTTCTTAATGAACAGTAAAATTGTACCACAATAACTTTCTTTATGAAGTAAGTATAAAATAGTCCCTAAGCAAAAAGTTATTAAAGAAATATTAAAAACTATGGTTTATATGAAAAGATTAATGGCCTTGAAGATTTCCCAGAAACATAGGCAGCAGGATTGCACTCAGATACTAAGGTAGCATTTCCAGTGACATAATATAGGTGAGGATGCTGACATCACATCCTACCTTGGTCCCAATGGTGTTGTGGTTCCTGGAGAAGGGGTAAAAGGCACCCAGCTGCATCCAGCGAATGCACATCTCATACTCAGCATCTTGAAAGAACCCACAGATGTCTGACCCGGTCTGAAACAACAAAAGACAAAGTGAGCTCTTGGTGCTTTCTCAGAGATGCTGTCACCTTCCTAGGGAGGAGGAGCATGCAAGGGCACTTACATAGGAGATGCCAAAGAGACTGAACTCCATCATGCCTGCAGGGAGAGATGCAGCAGGGTCAGGACAGGCACTCATTCTCTGCTTCCCCCACCCCCTACGCTTCATCAAGGATCCTGCTCCCCACTCCCTCCCCTGACAGCAGAGGACCCTGGGCACAACCCACACACCAATGATGGATTTCCCCAGCTGGTCCCAGGCAGCTGTGTTGTCTCCCAGCCAGTGTCCTGCCCATCGTCCAGAAGAGGGGAATGTGGAGCGGGTGATGACGATTCCTCTCTCGCCTGTCACCTCCTGCACAGCTCTGGTTAGAGAAAGAGAAACTTACATTGAAGAAGGACAGGGAAAAGAAGACTATAGAGTTCCTCCTCCTAAGTCTTTAGTGATGGAAAGTGTTTGCTACATCATTAGAGGGAATCTGAAAATTTCCTTGGCTCTGACTGTAGATGACAAACAGCATGAACAGTTTGTAGAACCTTTTGCACTCTGACCAGAGTTTATTCCTGATGCATAAACTGGCTTCTCAGAAGGAGCCAACACCCTGCAGGGGAACCCTTCCCTGTCTTGATACATAGAGGAGGGACTCGGTCCTATCTCAACTGGATATGCCAGACCAAATCGATTCACCTTGGGGTTCCCTTGTCCTCTCTGGACAATGGATTGGGGGGGGCATGTGTGAAAAGGCTATGGGAGGAGGAGAGGGAGAGGAGTAGCCATGGGTATAGAAAAAAAATTTAAAATAAAAAGTTAATGAAAACTAAATAAATAAATAATAAGTAGGAACAAGCAAAGGCTGGGCAATTATAAATAAGATAAGAAAGAAATTTGGTTGGGGAGGGACCTGATGACTGACATGGATAATAGCAGATGTAACCTTTGTGATGCATTTTCATCATCTAAAAAAATGTGATGAACCCAAGGGTTGTCACCAAAAGGTGTAGCTGCAATAAAGGTTCTTAGTTACTTAGCCAATATTTGGTTTTCTGTATTTGAGGAGAAAAACTAAAAATTCTATTCTAACATCCTCATAAGATAATCATTATTAAGCACTGGGCACAGGATATGGCGGTATTTAATCAAAGAATCACTGGCGATCTTAGGAAAGTGAGCAAGTAATGAAGACACAAACAGCAATAGAGTGGTGAACGTCTAAGCAGATTATGCAACCCTGAAATAAGAAGTGGAGCTTCTGTCATCCTTTACTCCCCCATTTATCTTTTCTAACTGAAGCTGTTTCTAACTATGGCACTTGCTACACTGTGGAATGACCTGCTGTCCCCATGAGTGTGTCCTCACCTGCACTATCTCCCACTGATGTACCTTATTAAATCTTGTTTCCAAGTACAATCCCAGTGTGTGGCCACATGCTCATAAAGTTTGCTTAATAAATGCAAATTGCTACAAAATTACAATTAGATTATTTTCCCCCTTAATATGGAAAAGGGAAAGACAAATTAGTTAAGATAAACCCAGCACTGACTATTCCTACAGGTGCCATCAACTTAAAAAAAAGAGCATCACTCACTCATAGGTAGGTCTGGTCTGGGACCACCCATACAGGCTGTGCACATCATAGTGCCGCACCCGGGAGCCATCAGAAAGGATCTGCTCACTCTCCATGCACAGTGTCTTGCTGCTCAGGCCTCTGTCCCTGGCTTCCAAATCTGAGAAAAATAATGAACCATCAGCGAAGGTCATCTTGGAATCTTAATTATTGACATCTTTTTAGAAGACTATAAGGTAGCCAGGTAAATGAAGGCATTTTCAACATCAAGTTTACTAAGGAAAACAGAGCTGAGGAAAAATACAAATTGTTAAATATTCACTCTTGGGAAGGTCCTAACATAAGCTTTCTTAAAAGATTTTCTTCTATTTATTCATGTGTGTGTTTGTGTGTTTGTGTGTTTGTGTGTGTGTGTGTGTGTGTGTGTGTGTGTGTGTGTGTGTGTGTGAAAGAAACAGAGGTTGTTCGGAGCGATGAGAAGAACACATCCAATGCTCTCTGCAGTTGGAGTTTTCAGTGTCTAGATCCTCCAAACATGAGTTCTCCCTAGGATAGCATTCACTCTCAACTGCTCAACCACACTTCCAGTCCCATAAGCTTTTAATGCACAAGTTATTTCATATGGTTTTACCATATTTTTATGGGTGGATAGTGTTGTCTGCCTTAGATTCTGTAATGTCTCTGGAAGGTCACACAACTCAGAAATGGTATAGTTATGAAGCTTAGCTATAAATGTGCATATCTCCAAAGGCATCCATCTCCATGTAAAGGGGAAGCCACTCCATTGTACATATTGATGGAAAAAGAAATCCTGTGAGTTATCACACCATAGACACATTATCACAGTTGAGTGATTTCTGGACAAATCCAAGAAATGTTCTAACATCTCCAGTTATGCTGTGCTTTTGTCTTAGGCCCTGTTAAGTCACATTAATGGTGGTCAGGTCCTTTCGTGAGCAGGGTAACACCAGGATCCTGAGCTCATCTTCCTTCCAGCCACTGTGCAACAATGA
>PVIH01021537.1:0-29491 GCA_004025045.1 Sigmodon hispidus | reverse complement strand
AAATCAAAACAACTTTGAGATACCACCTAACACCTGTTAGATTGGCTAAGATAAAAGGCACAGATGACAGCCTATGCTGGAGAGGATGCAGAGCGAGGGGAACACTCCTCCATTGTTGGTGGGATTGTAAGCTTGTTCAGCCACTTTGGAATACAATATGGAGGTTTCTCAGAAAATTGAGAATCAATCTCCCCAAGGATCCAGCAATACCACTTCTGGGTGTATACCCTAAAGAGGCACATTCACACTCCAAAGGTATTAGCTCAACTATGTTCACAGCAGCATTATTTGTAATAGCAAGAACCTGGAAACAACCTAGATGTACCTCAACTGAAGAATGGATTAACAAACTGTGGTACATCTACACAATGGAATACTACTCAACAGTAAGAAAAAATGATATCCTAAAATTCACAGGCAAATGGATGGATTTGGAGAATATCCTCCTGAGCGAAGTATCACAAACTCAGAGATATAAGCAGGGGATGTACTCACTCACTAGTGGTCTCTAAACAAACAAACAGGAAAAAAGGCAAACATGCCCAAGCAGCAAACCACAACCACTGAACAGCTTGGGATCAGAAACACCCTGGACTGACCCTTCAAATCCCAGTCCATCTATAGGAACACCTGACTCACTCTTGAGGGAGGGGGGGACAAAACTGGATTTGGCCGGGAGTGAAGACGGATCCAAGCATTATTGGGCCAGTGGGACCATAGGACTGTCTGCTCCCTGCCAAGGGAGGGGATGGGGAGTTGCAGAGAAGAAAAATGACCAGATGTGGTGGGAGGGGGAAGAGACCTTGAATAAGGATATACAGGGATGGAAAAAAAGAATTCAGAGGGAAAGCTGAACACAAAGAAAATATATGTGTAGCAATCTTATTTGCATTTCCACCCTTGATAAGCCATGCTTATGATTATTATCCTCTGTATAGTTATTGTTGACTCTTCCGCATTTTTTGATTCTTTTTTACTGTTTTTTTTTATAAATACAAAATAAAGAAGGAAAAAAAAAAAAGAAAGTAGCAAGAGAAAAATTACCCACAATGACAATTTAACATCTGACCTCTGGTCAGAAACAATGTAGGTCAGAAGACAATGGAGTAATACATTCAGAGTATAGAAAAATGAACAATATTTTCAACTAAAAACTTCACACCCAGCTTTAAAAAGTAAATGTTTGGGATGCAGATGTAGCTCAGTTGGTAGAGTGTGTGTCTACCAAGCACAGAGCTCTGAGTTTCATTCCCAACACTGCATAAAACCATTCTCTAAAATGTATTTCCCATTTTCCCCAAAGATTTTTTGTTCTTATTTATGTATATATGTGGAAACATATATGTGAGTGCCCATGGGACCAGAAGAGGATTTCCGATTCCATTGAATAAGCTGTGATCTCAGCTCTTCAAGGTATTTTACTATAACAGGTCTCCCTTCCTATCTTCTCCAGCTTAAGTCAATGTTCCAGCTAGTTAAGGGGCTGACAAGGACACTGTTCATGACTTGCTGCCAAACAGTTCTCATTGTATCCCTCACCTGGCATCTCTTCAGTATGTGCCTGTGGAGAAAGACAGCAAGTGTCTCTATTAAGGACTGTGATCTTATAAGATAGGGGTCCCATCCTGATGACTGTATTAGTTACTTCCTTCCAGGCATGGTTTCAAGTATAGTCTCATGTTTAGAGTCTCAACACGTGAATTGGAAATGAACCCTTTCAGTCCATCACAATCTACAGATTCTGAAGATTCAAAGATATCTCTACCAAAACCTCAGTTGCTTTTTAAAAGTAAAACTGAAAAACTAATTTTAAGAATTTTTTTTTTGATTTATTTATTATGCATACAGTTTTACAGAAGAGGGCGCCAGACCTCATCATAGATGGTTGTGAGCCACCATGTGGTTTTGCTGGGATTTGAACTCAGGACCTCTGGAAGAACAGTCAGTGCTCTTAACCTCTGAGCCATCTCTCCAGCCCCCTAATTTTAAGAATTTATATGGGAATGCAAGAAACTTAGAATAGACAAAACAATTTTGAAAAGAACAAAGTTGGAGGACTCTCACATCCTCACTTCAAAACTTATCCCATAGCTACAATAATCAAGACACTGGTACTAACACAGGGATAAATGGAATAGAATTGAGACTCAAGAAAAAGATACCTAGCAGAGCGTGGTGGATTATGTCTTTAATCCCAGCACTTGGGAGGCAGAATCAGCAAGATTTCTGAGTTCAAGGCCAGCCTGATCTGCAGAGGTAGTTCTAGGACCCAAAGCTACATAGTGATACCATGTCTCAAAACAAGATGGTACTGGAACAACTATATGTAAAAGAAGAAAATTGTAGGGTGAGAAGATGGTTCTGGGGTAAAGGCACTTGATCTGAAAGTATGAGGACCTGAGTTCAAATCCCCAGCACTCATAGTAAATGCCTACTGTAGCTGCATGTGCCTGTAATCCCATTGTAAATGGGCAGGGACATGTAGATCCCCAGTGCTCAGTTGCCAGCCAGTCTAGCCAAAATAGTGAGCTTCTGGTTCATAAAGAGATCCATTCTCAAGGCTATAAGATAAATAATGATAGAAGAAGACACACAAAATCCTGCTCTGATCACCTGAACATTCACATACATGCACCAGACAAACACACATCCACACATACACACACTATTCTCTAGCAATTTTGTCTCACTTGAAACCCCATCTTGGAAGGAAACTTGTTAGCTAGGACTCAGGAAGTTTTAAAAGGAGGTTCTTCTTAAGACTTAGGAAGTAAAGAACTCAGGAGTCTCAATAAGTCTCTGAAACTTACTATATTCAAAAAGCCCTTCCATTTCCAAGGTTATATAAACTCATTAGTTCATTAAGTTGAACTTTAGTGTATGTTTGCTTTGCTCTGTCATCAGTTTCCAGTCTTGAGTGAGTAGACAATCATCTATCACAGGAAAACTTTTCACACAACACAGACATGCACATTTCTTCTTGAAAGTGGGGCTCTGGCTCATGAGGTCCATGAGGTTCCCCCTTCCCCAAGGATATATAAGGGTTTGTGATTTCTAAAGAAGGAAGAGTTCAAGTGGTATAGCGGCTAGCAAGTTGCCCGTGCTCCTTGTAAGTAACTCCTCACCTATGTTCCTGTAAGTAACACCAGTTTCCTTGGTCTGTTGGTGCCTTATTTGAAGTGAATATATGTTTATCCATATCTTTGCAAAAAGTTAATATAATAACCATTTAAAAGAAAATATGAGCATCAGTCTTGTGATCAGGATTAAACAATTGTTCTTTATACATGACACTATTGTATAGTTATATCCTCCAAACTGAAATATCCTCTCCTGGAGAGAGGAGAGAAGCTCATGTAATTTACCAGGTTCAAAAATATAAGGAAATTTATAAGGATCTGAAAGCTCAAAAATTTACAAGATTCTTTCTCCAAGGTTAAGAAAGCGATAAACAATTGTAGGCAGAGCTGCCAGAAAATTGTACAGGAAGCTCTGGGGATGTAGCTTTCATGAGTCATCATCCATGCTTCGAGGTGCTTTGCAGAGGTACAGCTGTCTTTGAGTCACCCATGCTCCTGTAAGTAACCTTTCATCTGTGCTCCTGTAAGTAACACCGGTAAAATCAGCAGTTCATTGAGCTACAGTTGAGTGGAAACATGTCTTTAGATTGTCATCAGAGCCTCATCAGAGATGAGCAGACATTTGTTCATATCTCCTCAGAAAAAGTCACACAACATACATCATAAGCACAAGAAACCCAAGAAAACTATTGTAGTTTATCAGAAAAAAAGATTTATTTAAGATGTTTGTGAATCAACAAGTAAAAAGACAGAGTAGGAGAAAACTTACAAATTGCATATCTGATAAGGATTACTAACTAGAAAATATAAATAACTCATTAGCAAAAATACAAAGTACTCTAAAAATTAACAAGTAGAGGATCAGAAGTCCAAAGCTATGTACTCTCAACCACATAACAGGTTCTGGCCAGTTTGTGCAACATAAGACCCTGTCTCAAACACATACACACAAAATGACTAGTAAGTGTGTAAAAAGATGTGTAACATCATTGATCACTAGAGAAATGCAAACCAAAACTATGAAATACCCTTGAAAGGAAATCACAGGCAGTATCAAGTATGGGCAATATGGTAGAAAAGTGGGAAAACTTCTGCTATGTAAAATGGTATATCTGCTTTGAAAAGCAGCCTGTCATTTTCTTCAAACATAAAACATGGAGTTTCCATATGATTCAGTGTTTCCTTTTCTAGGTCTAGATTCAAGACAGTTGAACTAGTTAAAATACTGCATGCCTATAATCCCAGTACTGGGAAGGTTGAGACATCAGGTAGTGACTTCCTAGCCAGCCTGGAGACCTTATCACAAAATGAATGGATAATAAAATTTTACCCAAAATCTTCTACACAAACGTTCATAGCATCATCATTCACAAAATGTAAAATTCAAAAACAACTTGAACATCTATTAGTGGATAAACAGTGTAACAGATTAATAAATGAAATATTCATCGGTTTAAAAATAATGAAGTCTAATACCTACTACAGTGAAACATTATGCTGAGGCTAAGCAGCCAGACACTGAACCTCATATATGGCATGACTATGTTTATTTGAAATTCTGGAGTAAAGCAAATTCACAAAAACATAAAGTAATTTAGTGGTGAGCAGGGGCTAAAGAGGAGTGACTACTTATGGGTACAGGGTTTTCTTTTGTAGCAATGAAAATATTTTGAAGTTAGATAGTGGCAATAGTTATGAAACTCAATGAACTATACATGGTATTGGGGCTGGGAATGAAGCAGTATCTCATGAACCCCAATCTGGCCTTGAAGTTTCTGTGTAGGCCAGAAAAACTTTGAACTCCTAAGCTTCTGCCTCCACCTACTGGGTGCTGGGGTTACAGGCCTATGCCACCATGCCTTTAGACTTTAAAGGGTGAATTTTGTGCTGTGTGAATTCTATTTTAATAAAAAAAATTGTGTTTTATTTTCAGACGGGATCTCAATGTATAGACCTGACTGGCTGGTACTCTCTCTGTATACCAGGCTGGCCTCAAACTCATGGAAATCTGCCTGCCTCTGCCTTCCAGGTGCTGGAATTAAAGACCTGCACCATCATACTCAGCTTTTTAAAGATTTGTTTTAATTTGTGTGTGAATATTTTGTCCTTAGATATGCTTGTGTACTATATACATGCTTGGTGCCGTTGAAGGCCAGAAGGGAGTGGTGAAGTTATTGATGGTTGTGAATCAGTTGTGGTGCTGGAAATTCAGCCTGTGTCCTCTGCAAGGGTAGCAAGCTCTCCTAACTGCTAAGCAATCTCTCCAGCCCAATAAAAAAAATTAATCCTGAAAGAAGGATTTTTTTTTAATTAGTAAGTTTAAACACACATACACAAAACAAAACTTCTGGTTTGCCTGTAGAAGGGTTGCCTAGCAGAAATTTGTGTTGGCCATAGCACATCTGTTAGCATTAGCTGTGACCTACTGTGCTTTCTTTATCTGTAGCTGAGCCTAACCTGGCTTGAGAAGCTTTGGATTTTATTTTTTATGTTTCATGTATTTTAGAGAAAAGAGAAGTTTTATTACTGTATGGGTTTTTTTGTTATCTACTCTGAATGTTTTGCTTTTTTATATTATGTTTAACATTGATCTTCAAAAAACAATAAAAAAAATAATAAAGGAAAATAGTAACAAAAAGTAGTAGTTGCTATATTAATATTGACAAAATGAACTTTAAGGCAAAGGCAATCTTAGTACTACATTTTAAATAAAGTATTGAACCAACCTGAAATGTGGAACTGAAATGTACATAAAGCAGCAAAGCAAAGAACTGCATAGATACTCTGGAGGGATGGCTCAAAGGTTAAGAGCACTGGCTGCCACTGGTCTTCCAGAGGACGTAGGTTAAATTCTGATGGTGGCTAACAACTGTCCATAAATAGCTCCAAAGGATCTTTTGCCTCTTCTTCTGGCCTCTGAGAGCACCAGGCATACACATGGTATATAAACATGCACGCTAGCAAACACTCATACACATAAAATAATTTTTAATTTTTTTTAAAGACCAGCAAGGAGAATCTGCCAAAAAACACTTAGCCTCTGCTCAAAGGATCATTGAAGGTAAAGTAGAGCTCCCTGGGGACAGTGGCAGAGGTGACCTGAGGATAAGGTTTAATTTTGATCAAAATGGCCAGATAGGGTTGAAAATATTGAAAAGTATGGCTCAGTTTGTGAAAACTCTAGCCATGAAAGTCTAACAGCCTGAGTGTGATCCCTAGAACAAATAAAGTGCTCACCTGAGGTTAAGGATGGATAAAGGTAGGCTTGGGGAGAGAGTGTGGTTGCAACATTTCATTTGGACATATGCTTGCCAGGACTGAACCTGTAGCTAATGTTGCCAATTCAATCACTGTCTGTCCAAGGAACCTTCATCCTAGCTCTTTCCTGGGTTTTGGCCATACCCTTGACTTATCTGTGACCCTCCTGCCCTTCCTCTGACAGCCCATCTCAAATTAGTCTCACTTCAGCTAAAGTTTCTCTGTGTCATGTGCCTTGTTCTTCATGTGAACCCAGAAGTGTCAGTCACCATTTCTACTCCACCTCTGGGCCATTGTTCATTCTGAACTCTAGAGGGATCTTTGTAAGGCCCAGATATTATGTTCCCCATGGTAGTAGGTACCATGGGAAGATTTCTCTGGTTTCTATGTAACAGGACATTAAATGAAGTCACAAGGGATGATAGCAATTACGCAAAATCCTTTAAAGACAGAACTGAAATCTAGGCTAGTGTTCTCTCTCCTTGGGAACACTCATAAGAGGGGGCTGGAGAGAACTCTCCCTTTCTTCGGTTATCTAGTCTTTATGCCCCAAGCAAGCCCCCTCCTTCACATGGAAGCAGGTATGGTAATTCAGGGTGAGCACAGTTCATATTCTCACACTGACACAGGCTGTGTGGCCTTGGCTTAGTCAGTTAGTGTCTCTATGCCTCAGTTTCCTCGTGTTAATGGTGAAAGTGATGATAATGACTGCAGTCACCTCATTCATGGGTGAGTTTTAAGTGACTATACATTAAGCTTTGCAAAGCCTGGTATAAGGTAAGTGCCCAATAAAGTGACATTGGCTGCTTTCTTTTTATTATGAGAAAGAAGCCTTCCATAAAAAAAAAAACTATAAAGGTAGACATTTGCTAAGAGAAGGGTGAAGAATAAGTAGCTTTTTCTCCACATATGGATCCTTCAAGCATCTTGAACTTACCATATCCAAAAGTTATCACATTACCTCTCACACAAAGCCATCCCAGTTGAATCTTTCTCCAGATCTTGCCAAGGCCATCCACCCAATTCCTAAAGAGGTTTTATCTCAGACTAGGGTTGAGGTTCAGTTTGTGGGCTGCTTGCCTAGCATATGCTAAACCATGAGTTAGATCCCCAGCACCACATTACGCACCTGTAGTTCCAGCACTCAGGAAGTGGAAGACTAAGGATCAGAAGTTCAAGTCCATCCATGGTCACATAGCAAGTTTGAGACCAGTTGGGTCTACTATTTGAGGCTAAGTATCAAAATAACAATAAAACCAGCTCCTATCTGTCACCTGTACAAGTTTAGCTTCTCTGAAACCTCTGTTATTCACATTTGTTCCAAGATAGATTATGAATCCTGTTTGGCCAAGATCTGGTGAGGCAATGTTCTCGTAACACCCACAAAAGGTACCCTCCTGAATTCCTGTCTGTCCCTGAAAGAAAAAACCCAGCTTCTGATTCACAGCACCTGACTTTAACAGGTATCTCAATCCCAGCTCTCACCCCAAACTAGAGAAGAATGCTGTTTGTGGAGAACACATCAGTAACACCCTTGCTCAAGACTGTCTGTCCCCTTCCAAGTTTTGGTGTGGCTCCTTCCTCTGTTGACCAACCTCAATGCTTGAGCTGCAACAACATCTAGGCATCCCTACCCTCCAGTAACAGGTAGTAGACAGGCAGTCCCTCTGCTAGATAACCCAAAGCAGTACTGCTCTCCCAAACTGCCTTCCTCCAACATGAAGATTTGAGAAGGATGGAGGACATGCTGCCTCTGTATGACCCAGGGGTGTCCCTGGCACTCCACTCCAACATGATCATGATGGACCTCTCTTCCCTGTTCAGATTTATCTAGGACAGGATTTAGGTGGCTGGCAGGCAATGAATGAATTTGAGCTACTGCCCTAGGTACTAAAGAAATAAGGGGCTTATAGATATCTAAACTCGTGTCTGTGTCATCCTCTGCTGGTGGTGAGAACATACTGCACCCTGTGTCAAGGCCATTGTATCAGGGGTGCAGAAGTGACCTACCTAGCTATGCCTACTCTGGAAGATGCCTGCTGATTCTTTCTGGAAGGCTGACTCTGGTACTAACGTTCAAGGCTCCCAAAGTAGCTAGGAGAATAGTCTTCCTCCTAAAACCATCTCCCTCACCCAATAAGAGCTTCCCATTGGAGTGTAGCAGTCCAGTCAGTACTGCACCAACAAAATAAAAATATCTGGGTGATGGGGCTGGAGAGATGGCTCAGAGGTTAAGAGCGCTGACTCCTCTTCCGTAGGTCCTGAGTTCAATTCCCAGCATTCACATGGTGGCTCACAACCATCTATGATGACATCTGATATTCTCTTTTGTATAATGTATAACAAATAAATAAATATTTTTAAAAAAAGAATATCTGGGTGTCGTGAGTGACTGAAGGCAAAGATGAGATGCAAGGGCCTGTCAAAGGTCACCAAAAGACAATGAGGTTCCAAGGACAGCTGCTGAGACCCATTTATGGTAACAGATATCCAAAGTTTCCCTCCATTGACCCCATGGAGTGAACATCAGGATACTGGGCAAGCATGTCAAGGATACATGGCCCAAAGTCTATAAACATAATGGCCTGGGGTGACCATGAAGACAGTAAAGGAAGCTGTTCACTTGCTTCCAGACCTCTTGGCTCCAATCCTGAAAACCCAGAGTAACCTCTTCCCCAGAAACCCAGGCCAGCATTGTCTTGGGCTTCAGTACCTCCCTTTGAATCCCAAAATTTGACAAGATGACACTTCTCACACACACACAACCCAGTGAGGTTCTGTCATCCAGCTCACATACTGAAAGCTAGAGCAGAGTGAGAAAGAGGAAACAGAGCCTTCTCCAAACTCTGGCTGGCTGAAGCCTACCCTTGACTGGGCCCAACAAGGCAGGCTCTGGAGCCCTGGCCCACTGATGGTAAGTGGGACTAGGGCCACTAGAACCAGAAGACAGCCCATAGCTTGTCACACCAGAAGCAGCAGTAGAGGAAAATATCTTGAACTCTGGTCACCTTCCCTACAAGCTCACACCCTAATGTCCAGGGCATCTATACAACCCTAGGGATCTGGAGCAAATGCTGCTGTTGGTAAATTATGTCTCCTGCCATCGCCCCCTGCTGGCAGTCCAATAGACCTTGCTGGCATCCATTTTCTATCAGATCCACGGCAACCAGACAACCAGGCAGCGTCTTGCTGGCAGCACTCTAGGGAACAGAATCAGGAAATCATTGGACAATCCAGTGTGCCTGTGCCACGATCCCAGCAAGAAGAGGTACAGGAGGCATAGCACAAGATCCAGTGTAGATCCACTGGAAGTAGATTTGCCACAACCCCACAGTCATCCCAGACACAGTTCAGCACCACGGCATTGCTCTGTTTGTCTTTATTGGTTGAGAGGAAAGGGAACTGAAGGGCTACAACACAAGCAGGACCACCCACAGTCAGCAAAGCACAGAACAGCCACCGCAATGCATGTGTGCATGCAATGTGCAAAAAGAATGGCCCCCAAATCCATTTGCAAACAGCTCTTAAGTTTCCATAAAATGTGACAGCAACATAGGGAGGGGAGCCTCCATGATAGGTGAGGGTAAAGGCTGGAGAACATACTTGGGAAGACCCCTACCCCAGTGCCATGCACCACACTCATAGCCTGAAACTTTCCAACAGAGGCCAGCCTAGGGGACAAGAGGCGGAGGAGGGGAGAGACCAAGAAGGATGGAGAAAAGAAAAGCTGGAAGTCAGTCCACTTGGCCTTCTTCAGCATCCATGTTGGGTGGAGGCAAAAAAAAGAAAGCAGAGGAAAACAAGTTCAAGAGATGCCCAGCCTTTCTGGATTCTTCCTAGCATCTTACTCAAGCCTTAGCTTTCCTTTCAGAGACTCCAGAGGTCATGCTCCTATCTGAATAGCTTAAGATGTCTACTATAACCTCTGTCCAGCTTCTCTTTCTCTGACACTTTCTTGCCTTGACCCTCCACACACCACTTACTTCATTGTCATCCTCTAGACTCCCTAAGAAGTTACTTCCCAGAGGATTCAGGGCTTACACACCTGGTTGTCACCACTTGGGGAACTGGCTAGTCCCAAGGCCTGGGTGGCTGTGACGGGTCATACCCTGCCGGGAGGTCTCCTCACCCTCTGGGCTCTGCCCCAGCTTACGGATATGACGTAGGAATGATGTGGCATTGAATGCTCGCTGTGGGAAGAGAGTGGGGTCAGGCCAAGTTGGGCACAGCAACAAGACCAGTTCTAAGACCAGCATCAAGATACCAATGGCTACACCCTGAAGAGGGCATGGTAGTCTATTTCTCCATGCTCACCTTCCAGTGGGTCCTGGCAAAATTCTTCTGGATCTGTTCACTGACAGAACCCAGGATGTCCTTGTCCAAGGCTGCATCCCCAGAGATCCTAAAGAAAGACTGTGAGTTGGCACAGATCTCTTTCCTGCCCCTGTACCACCTGCCAGGCATCCCACTCACCAAAGATGCTGGAGGGCCTGTTGGCAGGTGAATCTCTTCTGGGGATCACGCTCCAGTAGGTGTCTGATGAAGTCTTTGGCTGGAGCAGGGGGCAAGGTCAGTCTGCCCTGTCTCTGGTGCCCTTTGTCACTCCCCAGCACAGGGTGAGCCTCACACTCACCTGATTCTGAGATGTCATCCCAAAAGGGAGAATCAAACTCGTAGCTGGCCCTCAGAATCTGGCTGAAGAGTTCAGGGTCGCTCTCATCATAGAAGGGGGGGTACCCACACAGCCTGGCACCCATAGATGAATCACTCAGCTGTCCACCCCTCCCCAACCCAGCAGGGGCAGGCAGGTAGGAGTTGAGCCGTCCCAGCGGTCACTCACAGGATGTAGGAGATGACACCCAGGGCCCACACATCTACGGCCTTCCCGTAGGGTTTCTGCTCCAGGAGCTCTGGGGCTGGCGGCCAGAGGCAGACAGACAGACATGCATGTCTGCACAGGCATGCACACATGTCATGCCCTTGAGGGCCATACCTGATATACCTATTTAGCCCCAGAAATAGACTGCCACAGGAGGCAGTGGTCCCAGATCCCGGAGTTTTGGCATCTCCAGAGTCACCAGCTCCCTCCTCACCACAGTGAGCCTTAGAGCACCCCTCTTACCCACATATCCTGGGGTCCCACAGGCCGTGCCTAGCATGTTTCCAGCTTGTATTTTGGACAGGCCAAAGTCAGAGACCATGATCTTGGAGTCCTCAAAGGGTGTAGCATAAAGGAGGTTTTCAGGCTGTTGACAGATGAGGCCAGGGAAAGGGCCTATAAGTCCTAGAATGGTTTAGGCACTGGGACAGGGTGAGTCTCAGCACCCTTAATTCACCCAGACCCAGATTAAAATGGATTCTGAGAAAGAAGACATTCAGGACCACTGGTAGGTGAGGTGGGGGTGGGGGCACAGCCAGGCACCTTGAGGTCCCGGTGCACAATGCCCAGGCTATGAAGGTAGGAGACAGCACCAAGGACCTGCCCTACAAGGTGGCTGGCATCCTTCTCTGTGTACGACCCCCGCTCCATGATGCGGTCAAACAGTTCACCACCTGTCACCCTGGAAGCAAGAGGAATGAGGAAATAGGTCAACTAACCAAGGCATGGATCTGGCATTGTACCCATTCTGCCCTGTGCCCCCAACAGCCCTCCTCACAGTTCCATGGCCAAGTAGAGGTGAGAAGGGCTCTCATGAACGTCTTCCAGAGCCACAATGTTGGGGTGGCTGATCCTGCAGCAGAGAGAAAAGGCTCCTTGTGGATCATTGCAGCCTCTTCATCTGGAAAAGCTTTATCATAAGCCTTCCTCGCTTCTCTTCCTTCACCTGGGCCCCCATTCCCTATCGTTCCCTGCCCCCACTAGTCCAGGCCTTCCTAGAACACACACTTCTGTAGGCCATTTATAAAGTACAGATAAACAGGGTGCCTCTAGTGTCACCATGGAGACATGCTGACTCAAAGAGGAAGAGACACCTAAGTCCCCCCTGCAGAATGGCAACCAGGCCTGGTGAGTCCAGAGGACTCAGCCTGTGGCCACAGATCTCCCCAGTCCAAAGGGTGGGCAGGCTTACCTGCGGAGGACTGCGATCTCATTTTCCACCAGGGCCTCCTTGCCCCGAAGTGCTTTCTTGGGGATGCACTTGAGGGCTACAAGATGAGCAGAGCCCCTTTCCTGGGCCAGCATCACCTCGGAGAAGGCACCTCTGCAGTAGAGCCAGATGGTGGGAGGCAAGAAGGGAGGGGGAAAAGCAGAAATGGAGGAGGTGCTCAGGTCATACCACCCACCCTAACACCCACAAGTGTGCACACACACATCCTCACACTGCCTCAACACACATTCACATACCACCTCCCACACAGTCAATATACCTCACAATTCACCCTTATGTTCACATTCATACCACACTCACCACTCATGCTCCCTCACACATTCACTCACATGTGCACATGCCTCACATAGGGAAGTGGTCACTCCCACACCCCAGCATGCACACTCACGAGCCCAGCTTCTCCCGGATCTCATAGACACTGCTGATGTCCTCCGTCTGTTTCTTGAGCAGCAGCATGTCTGGAGGGGGGAGGTGAAGCGAAGCCCCTTGGCAACGAGCAGCTCCCCTGCCCACCAAGCCAGATGTCTCCCAACTCAGGATGCAGTCACCCCACTCCTAGCCCAAGTACACCTTTTCCTTCCCCCACAGTCAGAATCACACTCCCACTGAGGCAGGTCTCACACCCAGGTATACTGTTGCCAGCCTGTGCTCCCCCATTTTAGCATCTAGAGCACAGGTAGTGTTAGCCACCAACACTACGACACCCTCTTTATATCTCCACTCATTGAGCCAGCACTGCCGGCTATATTCCAGAAGGCTCCATTTATTCCCATCCTGGCTCATCCAGGCCTATCTCCACCCCTAAGGCCCGTGCCCTTCCCCCACCAAACCTGCCACCGAAGCACAGCTCAAGCACACAGCACCTAGGCCACCAACCCGTTGGAATGCACCTGCGACCCTGCTCGCAGCCACCTGTCACGACCACTGCCAGCCACCCAGCTGCTGCCTGGCCCCGGGCGCCTCGGAGTCAGGGGACTCCGCAACCTCGGCTGCCTGCGTCCAAAACTGCGTGGGCCCAGCGCGAGTGCGGTCAGGGGGGCGCGCCAGGCGTGACAGGTGTGCGCGGGGTGGGGGGAGGGAAGGCTGCGGAGCAAAGGAGGTCGTTGGATGGACGCTTTATGCCTTGGCTCGCCCGCCCGGCTAGCCCCCTTTCCCCCAGCCCAGAGCTGCAGGCAGGTGGTGCAGACCTGCTGTTGACGCCGCCGCAATGTCGCCTAGCGCAGTTGCTGCCGCGTAGCAAGCCCCCCGCCCACGCCCCGCCGGCCCCGCCCCCTTTGCGCTCGCCCCCGCGAACCCTGGGCAGCAGAGCATGTGGTGGCTGTGGCCGCAGCACTGCAGAGCTCCTTATAAGGCAATTCCCGGGTTGTGGCCACCACCGGCTGGCTCCTTAGTCAAGCTAGCTGACTATTGAATGCTCCAGTGTCTGGTAGCCCACTGGATGGCCCCAGGACCTTTGCACCACTGGTGACTTCGTCCAGAAGTGTTGCCAATGTACATGGGCCTGGCTGTCTGCCTTCCCTGAAGTGTTTTAATGTTGCTGTCCACAAACAGGTTGTCTAGGCCATTTGCTACACAACAGTCTCTTTTCCTAGTACCTGCTAGTCCTTGAAACCTTGATGTCAACACAATGGTGACCTGGCCTAAGTCTCCACCACCGGGGCTCTCTCTGTTTCCACCCTTACCTCCTGCTCCTCCTCTTTTGCATCACAATATTCCCTTCTGAGGTCATGTGGCTCCAGAAGGCACATATGCCACTCCCTGGCAGAGTAGGAGTCTTTGCAGGGTCTAATGACTTTCTTCCCCTCTTCAGCCTCCTCTGCACCTGCTTCTTTTGCATGCACTTATCCTCTTTGCCCAGATGTCTACTCAGTTTAGTCCTCATTCCATTAATTATTCTGGTATGCTACCTCCTCAGACAGGTTTCCCTTGCCTCTGCCTGCCAGTTCTCTAAGTCATAACCTGTCCTCTCTTCAGAACATTCACCACTGCAAATCACCTTGCCAGGTCTTCTGTCCCAAGCAACTGACCCAGCCCAGGTCGGGCACTCAGGAAATACTGAGGTCAACCTTCACCTAACAGAGGATTCAATCCTCCACATCACCATCCTCATGCCATTCAGCTCTATCACACCTCTGTGTCCTTCCTGCAATATGGGTCTATTGACTGTCATAGGAGCACATCCAGACAAATCTGTGCCACAAGGTCTCTGCCAAGTCACAGGGACTAAAGGTAGCTTGTTCACTCCAGTGTTCTGAGCTCCTGTCCCCTTACCTTTCCCAGTTGCCTCTCCTAGTTAACTGAGCCTAAATTCAATCTTGTCCACATGCTCAGGTGTCATGAAAAGGAGGGAGGCTGAAGTGACACAAGGGGATCTGTAGATCTCCAAAGCCCCAGTATGTCTAATGCCCTGAAGATGATTGGGGTTTTTTGGTTTTTGGTTTTTGTTTTGTTTTATTTCTTTGCTCTTTAGGGGGCCTTTATCCAGCTCCCAAATAATCATACACAGAGAATTAATTCTCACTTATAAATTCCTAGCCTTAGCTTGGCTTATTTCTAGCTGGTTTTTCTTAAATTACCCTGTCTACCTTTTGCCTTTCAGCTTTTTCTTTTTCTTCTTATCTTACTTTCACTCTTACTCTGTGGCTGGGTGGCTGACACCTAGTATTCCTCCTTTCCTTTCTCTTGCTCTTCCTTCTCTCTTCCCAGATTTTTCCTCCTCTTTATCCTTTCTGCCTGCCAGCTCTGTCAATCCTTTCTCCCGTCTTTCTATTGACCATTCAACTCTTTTTAAACCATTAGGTGTTTTACACAGATATAGTAACATGGCTTCACAGAGTTAAATATGGAACAAAAAAATGCAACAGATCTTTGCATCATTAAACAAATATTTTACAGCATACCAAATGTAACACATCTTAAAATAATATTTCACAACATTTCCCCCTTTTGTCTAAATAAAAATGAAGGGTTTAACTTTAATAGAATAAAACCATATACAACAAAAAGTTATCAAGTAAGAATTATATTTACAATACTCAACCCATTTGAATTTAGAAAATTCAGAGGAAATAACCCATTATCTATCTTAGCTTAGTAATTCCAAAGTTTTATACCTAATTTCCTTTCTCTCATAACTAAGGAAAACTATGACTTAACTATTTAGTCTTTAACTCCCTCAAAGACACAGAAGGGTGTAATATTATCTGACAATAGAGACATCTTGTTGTCTGGGCAGTCATCCAAAGTTCCTCTGCAACACTGGGGCACCCATCTTCAGCCTACAAGCCTAGAGTAGCTGAAAGACTTTTCAGTGACATAGGAAATTTGAAGGACTGTCCTGCCGTGTATTGGCAAAGTTCCTCAGTCACTTTCCTCTGTGTCTTGCAAAATGCCTGGCAAACCCTGAAGGACCACCCCACCATTTTAGGCAAAGTCCAGCTGTCATTTTCCTTTGGGTCTCGCATATCCAGTTAATACAGCATACAGTCAAGCAGTCAAGGAAAAGCAGTTTCTTTCCCAAATGGCTACAGTGCCCATCATTTTCTCTGAAGTAAACTAGTGCTGCCAGGAGCAGATTGTCTCATTATCATGAAAAACTTTATCTTAAGAAAACATTTTGCATGCCATATTCTATAGATCCTTGAAGTGATCTATGAAGACCATTTATCTATCTGAATATACCCCTATATGATCTTGAAAACATACCTATATTATCTATAAATTTGATTGCTATAAATGACTAATTACTAACCTGTTTCTTTTTTAACCTGTTTCTTCATTATCCTAAATAGTTTATAATAATAGCTTTCAAAAACTAGAATTTTACTTTACATTTTAAAAAATTAACTGCATAGGTATAATACCTTAAACAAGAGTAGAAACATATATACAGTAACAGAAATAACTTTAAATTTGCATCACTATACTATATTTCTATAAATGATATCAAACATACATATGTCATTAAATAAAGGCCACTCATACCCCCCAACTTTTGGGAATGTGAGCACCATTTTCTCTAGACCACTTCCTGTTGTCTGTGGGCAAAGGCATCTTTAAAGGTCCCTGAGAAAATTTGAGATAATGGCCAAGTCCTGGGAAGACCAGCCATAATGTTTGTTGATAGACATCGCTTGTCAAGATTCAAGAAGTCTCCCCATATTATTCCTGAAGTGCTGTAGAACAACCCTTTTTCTACACTATAAACATGTATTAGTCTCATTGGTTAATAAAAAGCTGTCAGGCCGGTAGCTGGGCAGGAAGTTAGGGATAAAGCCAAACTGAGAATGATAGGAAGAAGGAGGGTGAAGTTAGGGGAGTTGAGAGAGATGCCAGTAAGCCACCAAACAATCAGGACATGTAAAAAAATGTGATAACAAGCCATGAGCCATGTGGCAAAGTATAGACAGAAATATGAATTAATTTAAGTGTAAGAGTTAGCTAGTAACAAGTCTGAGCTATCAACAAAGCATTTATAATTCACATTCAGCCTGAGTTGGTTAGTTGGGATTGGACAGTGGTGATAGAAAATGTCCATTTATACTGAAGGAATCCACAGCCAGCCCCTTGTCTCCTGTGGGAACAAAACAAAAACCCCTTCTCCAAAATATTTTTTATTTCCATTTGACAAATATATTTTTTTACTTCTTTTTAAAGTTAAGATATTTATAGTTATGAGCCAAGCCTCTAACAGCTGAGCTATCCCTCTTTAACAAATGGTGTTGGCATAGCTGGTTGGTAATGTGTAGAAAAATGCAAATAAGTCCAAACCTATCACCCTGCACAAAACTCAAATCCAAGTGGATCAAAGACCTCAACATACACTTAGCCACACTGAACTTGATAGAAAAGAAGGCGGGAAATACCCTGCAATACATTGGCACAGGTGACCACTTCCTAAATATAACACCAGTCAGTAGCACAGACACTAAGAACAACAATCAATAAGTGGGACCTCCTGAAACTGAGAAGCTTCTGTAAAGCCAAGGACACAGTCAATAAGACAAAATGACAGCCTACAGAATGGGAAAAGATTTTCACCAACTCTACAAGTGACAGAGGACTGATTTCTAAAATATATAGAGAACTCAAGAAACTAGAGCCCAAAACCTTGAATAACCCAATCAAAAAATGGGGTTTAGAACTGAAAAGGGAAATCTTAGCAGAAGAATTACGAACGGCTGAAAGGCACTTGAAAAAGTGCTTAACTTCTTTAGCCATCAGAGAAATGCAAATCAAAACAAGTTTGAGATACCACCTCACATCTGTCAGAATGGGTAAGATTAAAGATAAAGATGGCAGCCTATGCTGGAGAGGTTGCGGAACAAGGGGAACACTCCTCCATTGTTGGTAGGAGTGTAAACTTGTTCAGCCACTCTGGAATGCAGTATGGAGATTTCTCAGAAAAGTGGGAATCCATATCCCCAAGGATCCAGCAATACCACTACTGGGCATATACACTAAAGATGTGCATTTACACTCCAAAGGCATTAGCTCAACTGTGTTCTTAGCATCATTATTCGTAATAGCAAGAACCTGGAAACAACCTAGATGCCCCCCAACTGAAGAATGGATTAACAAACTATGGTACATCTACACAATGGAGTACTACTCAGCAGTAAGAAAAAAATGATACCCTAAAACTTGCAGGCAAATGGATTTGGAGAATATCTTCCTGAGTGAGGTATCACAAACCTAGAAAGATAAGCAGAGGATGTCCTCACTCATTAGTGGACTTTAAACAAAAAACTAAACATGTCCAAGCTGCAAATCACAACCACTGAACAGCTTGGGATCTGAAACATCTTGGACTGGCACCTTGGATCCCACTCCCCCTAGAGGAACATCTGACTCACTCTTGATGTTGGGATGAGGAAAGAGGATCTGCCTGGAGTGAATGCTGAACTAAGCCATCTTGGGACCTTGGGACCTCCTGCCCTTGCTAGGGAGAAGATAAGGAGATGGGGAGAAAAGAGAGTGACTAGGAGGGGCGGGAGGGAAAAGGGGGTTTGAACAAGGGGATGATGCATAGAAAAAAATGAGGCTTTATTTAAAAATAAAAAAATAAAGTTAAGATAGTCCTAAAGTATCTAGGTTAGTTTAATATTGCAGTCCAGTTCACAATCCCATGTCTCCCAGCAGCTGTCTCTTGACCATCAACAATCAAAAAATTCAAAAATCAACACAATACTATATAGGATCCAGTCTCCTTGTGTATTTCCCATCTTAATTTGGCTTTTTTTCTTTTATTATTTTCACTGTCTCTTTAAAGAATTTATTTTTTAAACTCTTTCTGTGACTTCTGTCTATACCCATTTTCTTTTCTTTTTTAAGCCTACAAACATTGTAAGACACACTGAAAATTGTTTAAAGGTTATTTTTCATCTGGACCTCTTTTACTGCTTATCTATTAGCCCTTTTTGGGACTGGTTGAACAAACTTTAAACTGCTAAGCTATAGCTGGGTCCTCCACTGCTCTATTGGCTGGCTCAGTCTGCTTTTCAGATAATGAAACCAAGCTTAAAGCTCTTGGACTGCTCAGAGGCTTGTGACCAGAAACTGCATTTAACCTTCCTAACTATAGGAAGCTGGTATCTGCTCTGCCACAAGCAGTTTTTACTTAGCTTGCCATTTCTATTTAGTGCTGCCCTGCTGGCTGAACAGCAGTGCCTCTTAAAGGAGCCATGTCCTTTTACTTTTTCCTTCTTTTCTTTTGTTTTTAGCTTTCATAGGCCCTATGAAAATTCAAGAACCCCAAATTAGTACTCCAATATATTATTGTTGTTTTTTTTAACTCTTTTTTTCTTTACTCTTTGGGGGCCAGCCACCCAGCTCCCAAATAAACCACATATATAAAGTATTCCTCCTTATAAATGTCAGGCCTTAGCTTGGCTTATTTCTAGCCATCTTTCCTTAACTTAAAATATCTTGTCTACTTTTTGCCTCCAGGCTTTTTCATTTTCTTATTTCTGTATATCTTATTTTCACTCTTTCTCTGTGGCTGGCTGGGTGGCTGGCCCCTAGCATCCTCCTCTCCTTGTTCTTGTTATTACTTTTCCCCCCAGATTTCTCCTCCTACTTATATTCTCTGTCTGCCAGACTCAACTATCCTTTCTCCTATCAAGCTATTGGTTGTTCAGTTCTTTATTAGAACAATCAACTGTTTTAGATAGGCAACAAATCACACCTTCACAGAGTT
Organism: Sigmodon hispidus; assembly: GCA_004025045.1. Classification (NCBI taxonomy): domain Eukaryota; kingdom Metazoa; phylum Chordata; class Mammalia; order Rodentia; family Cricetidae; genus Sigmodon; species Sigmodon hispidus. The sequence goes on along the minus strand of PVIH01021537.1, from coordinate 9,845 downwards.
AAACAAATGCAACATAAAAGAATGCAACACATTGTTGTACAAATTCTATTTAGTATTACAATAAAACCCAGAGCCAGATACTGGGGAAACGCTGAAATATCAGAGAGACAGGGAACATTTCTCACCTAGCCAACTCCTATCTTCATGAGTTCTCAGACTGACTTGGTGCAAAGCAAAAGCGGGAAGAACTTCTATCTTCTCCTCTTTTATCTTTTTTTTCCCAGCCCAGCTATCTTACTTCCTGATTCAATTCTCTTAGAGCTAGGATTAAAGGTGTGTGCCACCACCGCATGGCTGTTAGGCCTTGAATTCACAGAGATCCAGATGAATGCCACCTCCCAAATGACAGGATTAAAGGTGTGGGTCATCACTTCCTGATCTCTATGGCTTGACTCTGTGGATGGCTCTGTACTTTAATATTCCAGACTATTTTATTAAATATACAGTATGTCACTATTAAAACAAATGTTGGGCAATATAAATATAACACATCTTAAAATAATAGTACACAACAAATGATTAAGACAGAGAGTCATGAAAATCAAAAAAAAGTAAAATAATTGCTATTTTACAAAGGTATCATACACGCTTGTTTCTGAGTAACTGGAAACTATTTACATTGAGCAAGATAAGAAGGCCCAAAGTCTCTTGAAGAGCAGCAAATGTCAACTGGAAGCCTATTTTCCTGCTCTGGGAATGGGTTCAGTATCTGTACATGATATGATTTTGGTTTTTGGGGGGGAGTTAGATTTTTCGTTTTTGTTATTATGAAGTATGAAGGCCAGTTTTATGTCATCTTTACACAAGGTAGAGTCATCTGAAAAGAGGGAAACTCCTTTGGGAAAATATCTCCATAAGATCCTGTAGTAGAACATTTTCTTAATTAATGATTTTTGAGGGAAGGTCTGCCCCTTGTGGGTGATCCCATCCCTGGGTTTGTGGTCCTGTATTCTATAAGAAAGCAGGCTGAGCAAGCCATGGTAAGCAAATGAACAAACAGCACTCCTCCATTGCATCTGCATCAGCTCCTGCATTCCTTCAATGAAATAGTCTTTTTTTCCCAAGTTGCTTTGGTCATGGTGTTTCGTCATGGAAATAGTAATCCTAACTAGGACAGAAGTTGGTACCAAGATACTGGGATATTGCTGATAGAGCTGACCATATTGTTTTGGGGAGTACTGTGGGAGGACTTTAGAACTTTGGGCTGGAAAAGACATAATCCTGTATCACCAGGCTCCTTCTTATGCAGTGCTGGAATTAGAACCCAGGGCTTTGTGTATGTTAGGCTAGCACTCTGCCAACTGAGTTCCATTTGCATCCCTCTTGAAGCAATTTTAATGTGTCCAACCTCATGTGAAAAATCAAATGCAGGTGCAAATTGCCTGTTGTTCTAGTTACCTGGGAGACTGAAGAGGAGAATCAGGATCCAAAGCATTTGAAGGATTTCAAGGGTGACCTAAGCAATATACTGAGAACCCCATCTATAAAAATAATGTCATAATCTGGTTTGGATGATGCATTCTTCTTTTTTAACTTTATTTTATTTATTTATTTTCCTTGGTGTTGCCTGGAACTGGAACTACAGACAGTTGTTAGCTGCCATGTGGGTGCTGGGAATCGAACCCCGGTCCTCTGGAAGAGCAGACGGTGCTCTTAACCGCTGAGCCATCTCTCCAGCCCCTGGATGATGCATTCTTGAAATTCCAACACTTGGGAAGTGGAGGCTAGAGTTCCAAGTCAACCTCAGTTAAGTGACATTTATTTAAAAAATGACACACTAGTTTTTGTTCGACATTAGTTGTCTTAATTACTTTTCTACTGCTGTGATAAAATACCATGACCAAGGAAACTTATAAAAGAAAGAGTTTAATTAATTTAGGACTTATGGCTTCAGAGGGTTAAGACTCCATGATCATCATGTCATGAATCATAATAGCAAGTGGGTAGGCATGGAACTGGAGCAGTAGCTCAGAGCTCACATATTGATCCACAAGTAGGAGGCAGAGAGAGGGAGAGACACTGGGAATGCTGTGAGTCTTTTTGAAACCTCAAAGTTAACACACCTCCTCAACAAAGTCACACCTCCTTATCCTTTCAGTTTCACCACCTGAGACCCAAGTATCCAAATATTTGAACATATTGGGATCATTCTCATTCAGAACACCACACCAACATTCAGTAATTATGACATTTGCAAGTATTTAGACATCCATTGAAATACTGTGCTTGTCAATTTCAAGATACAGGTGAGTGTTAGTGGCAGTGAATAAAGAACTTTTCAAAATCCTTTCAAGGGATGCCTTACAAAAATCAACTGAAGGAGCTGGAAAGATGACTTAGCTATTAATAAGGCTTGCTGCTTCTTCCAGAGGGCCTGAGCTCAATTCCCAGTATACACATCAGGTTGCTCATAGCTGCTTGTATATTCGAGTTCTAGAGGATACAATGCCCTCTTCTGGCCTCCAAAGGCACTTACAGGCATGAGCACAAATTAACATCCCTCCATATACATAATTTAAAATAAAATAAAATTTAAATCATATTTATGAATTCTTTGAAAGTTTAATACATTCTGAACATATTTACTCTGCCCCCAACTCTGTTTACAGAACATTCCAGAAAGGCAAAACTATAGTGACAAGAAACAAGTCATCAGTTATCAGGGGAGTGAGAAGAGACAGTGTTTTACTAAGGGAAACATAAGGGGTTTTGAGAGCAGCCAAGCATAGGGCCCTGGGTTCCATCTCCATAAATGCAAATTATAAGAGAGATTGAAGAGAAGAAAAAAGGGAAAGGGTGTGATATAATCATATTTTAATTAAAGTGTATTCTAAAATATTACAATAAATGCATGTATTTAAGATTAGAACTGGGAAGATTGGTGAATCAGTAAAGTGCTTGCCTCCCAAACATGAGAACCTAAGTTAAGGTTCCCAGAACTTACATAAAATGCTAGTTGGGGTCTTTAGGACTCAAATAAAAAAGCAGTGCATATCTGTAACCCCACTCCTGGGGAGGGAAAGACAGGAATATCTGTGGGACCCGATGATCAACTAGCCTATCTGAATCAGTAAGCACAGGTTCAGTGAGAGACCTTGCTTTAAAAAAAATAAAGTGGAGGGCCAGCAAGATGGTTTGGCATGTACTTGGATGTAGGGTCCAATGACCTGACTTTAATCCCCACATGGTAGAGAGAGAACTAATTCTGGAAAATTTTTCTGACCTCCACATATGTGACATGGTACACATACAACAAGTACACGTGCGCGCGCATACACACACACACATACACAACACAATATGTAAGGTGGAGGATGAAACAGAGAATGACACCCCCAAAATTATTGACTTCTGGCACCTGCATGCATACTTGTGTGTGTGTGTGTGTGTGTGTGTGTTGTGTGTTGTGTGTTGTGTGTGTAATACATATTTTTTAAACATGGGAATGGTGGAACACATCTTTAATTCAGGGACTCAGGAAACAGAGACAGGTAAATGTTTATGAATTTGATAGCCTGGTCTATATAATGAGTTCCAGGGCAGCCAGAACTACATAGTCTTCGCTTGTTTGATGAGACAGATTTTTTTCCTTTGTGTAGTCCTAGCTGTCCTGGAACTAGCTCTGTAGACCAATCTGGCCTTAAACTCACAGAGATCTACCTGTCTTTGCTTCCCAAGTGCTAGGAATAAAGGCGTGTGCCATCACTGTCCAGCAAGGACTGCGTAGTCCTAAAAAACAAAATACTAGGGACTGGAGAGATGGCTCAGAGGTTAAGAGCTCTGACTGTTCTTCTAGAGGACCTGAGTTCAATTCCCAGTAATCACATGGTGGCTCACAACCATCTATGATGACATCTGGTACCCTCTTCTGTATACTGCATACATAATAAATAAATCTTTATTATACTAAAGGCAGATGAGGTGAGGTTGGAAGGTATAAGTTAGCAATCCTAAGACCACTAGATCTTTATAGTGCCTTTAAACAATTACCTACCAGATGATCAAAGATGGAAGCCAAGTTATTTGCAAGGGAAGAGGCTAGGATGATCCACATGGTAATGAGTTAGAGCCAGAGCCATCAATTTGAATTCCTATTTAGCTTAATGCAGACACCAATGTATGTCTATTTATAGACAGTGTACAGGGCAATGACTTTTGCAAGATTTCTTAATCTGTCTGCTGAGCAGCCCCAGAAACACTAGTCTGTGGAGAGCTGCATGTAGCCACACCTTAAAGATGGTGCTGGCTTCCACCCTCCACCTTCCACATGGTGAGTGCTCTCAGTGACAAACATTCCCATATACGGCTAGGCTGAGGATCTGGCTTGCTTCCTTGTACCTGGACTTATGGTAATGCCCACGTGGCGTACTGGGGTTGGCTGCCCAGAGGCTATTTAGGCTGCGGGCAAGTTTTCCCCGGAAGCAGAATAAGAGATAAGATATAGTAAGTAAGTCAGAAATCAGAATTCAAGGTTCCTGAATAAAACTGAAAGAAGAGCCTGGTGTCACGTCTTTCTTGCTGGTGAGGTTGTGCGCGACACTAGTCCACAGCAAAGAGTATTTCCAATGAATGACTCCTTGGAGAAATGGTTCATTTAAGATCCACAACAGGAGATATATAAACTGGGTATGCAGCCAGAAAGCAAAAAAGTACCCAAATAGGCATGCACACTCACACAAGTGATGGAGGAAGTGTCAAGGGGATACAGAAGTGGGTTGGGAGAAAAGATCAGTGGTAGAACACATGCCTACCATGCATGAAGCCATGGGTTCCCCATATAGTACCAAAAAAAGTTTTTTAAAGGGTTCATGGTTCACAGCTATCTGTAACTCCAGTCTCAGAGGATGAGACATCTTCTTCTGACCTCAGGCATGCAAGTGGTGCATGAACATACACACAGTCAAAACACCCATACACATAAAAAGTAAAAGGGCTCATAATAATTAACATTGATTGTCAACTTGGTAGGATCTAGAACCACTGAAGAAGCAAGTTTGTGAGAGATTACCTACATTAGGTTATATAAAGTTGGAAGACCCACCATAATTGTAAGCACCAACATTCCATTGGCTCGGATACCAGACTAAAAAGAGAAAAAAAGAAAAGCAGAAGCAAGCTGAATACAAGAATTCATCTGTTCTGATTGTAAATGCAATGTGAGCAGCTAGCTGCCTCACACTCCTGCCACTATGATGTCTCCATGATGGACTGTACCCTCACACTATGAGTCAAAATAAATTCCTCCTTCCTTAAGTTCTTTCTGGCAGGTATTTTGTCAGAATACCCAGAAAAGTCAATAAGACAAGGGGTTACAGGAGTCAACTGAAAGAGCCTCCAAGAGTCACAGACAGAAAATATAAGCAACATATTACAGAACTATTGAATTACAAACAAAAATATAAACTACAACTATTGTGGTGACACACTACCTGCAGTCCCCAGACTTGGGAAGCAAAAGCAGTAGAATCAAAGCGTATCTGAGACCAGCCATGGCAAGTTCCAGTCTAGCTAGGGATACATAGTAAGACCCTGTTTCAAAATAACAAGTGAGAGCCAGGTGTAGCACACGCCTTTGATCCCAGTGCCAGGGAAACAGAGATAGGTGGATCTCTGTGAGTTAGAGGTCAGCCTAGTCAACAGAGCAAGTTCCAGAACAATGAGGGCTACAAAGTAAGACCTTGTCTCAAAACAGCAATAAAAAATAAAAAAAAGAGAACAAAAAAGTACAAAGTAGATATTCCTAGATCCAAACTGTAATAAATCACTTATTTTTTAATATTTATTGTTATTTTATGTGAATTGGTGTTTTGCCTGCTTGTATAACTATATGAGAGTGTCAGATCATGGAATTACAGACAGTTGTTAACTGTGATGTGGATGCTGGGAATTGAACTCAGGTCCTCTGGAAGAACAGTCAGTGTTCTTAACCGCTGAGCCATCTCTCCAGCCCCAGTAAATCACTTATTAATAAAAAACTATCAAAGAATAAATAAAACTCCTGTGAGGAAGAATGTCACATAATCACTATAGCTACTCTTGTTTGTCACCGTTTGTGTAAGCTGTCCCTCAAAGGCCATATATTAAAACCTTGCTCACCAGCCAGTGGTGCTATAAAAAGGGATGGGACTTTTAATAGATACGGCTTAGTGAAAGAAAGTTAGCTCACTGGGCTGTGTCTTTAAAGAGGATATTAGGGACCTCTTCTTGTGGCTTTCTGTCCAAAATGGAGTGAGCAGCTTTGGTCTGCCATGCGCCCTTGCAATGGTGTCCAGCACCCTTGCCATGGTGTCCTGCCTCACACATGACAAAAATCCAAGGGACTTTGACCTGAAACTCCAAAACTGTGAACTAAATCTAACTCCAGCTCTGTAAACTGCTGTGCCAAGATGTTTATTACTGGAGTGGGAAGTGACTGACATAGCCCCAGGAAAGTGGGCATGATGTCTTCCTTGTAAAGAGAATATGAAAAAAGGAGAAGGGGTCCCTTTGATGGGTGGGAATGTAACACACCTCCACTAGACAGCTATTGTGAATACTGGCCAATGGTGTCATAAACACCGATACGCCAAAGGATGGATTAGCATGGCCTTAGAAACACCTAAGGCCCAGCTAGCTATGAGAGAAATGGTGGAAGACCAAGCAAAGGGCATTTAGCCTCCATCAGCTCTCCTCAGAGCTATCAGAGTCATCAAAACAAAGCACTTTTTACAGTCATGATATCCCAAATGATAGTCTAAATTAATGTTAAATCATGGATGGAATCTTGGAACAACAAAAGGACTTTAGAGAAATGCTTCATAAAGCTGAATAAACTGGGCTATACTTGATAGAAAGTATCTGTCGACTCATTAAATGAAATAAATAATCAAGCATAAATGCAACAATCTGACATAAGAATTTTGTGGCAGAGTGGTGTAGGAGCATTCACTATACTATTGCACCAATTTTCCTGTAAATCTAAAAGGAATCTAAGCTATATATAGTATCCCACATCTGGAATAGAAGCACTGGAGATGAAGACAGGAGTATCAGAAGAACAAAGTCACCCTCAGCTACATAGTGGGTTCAGGGTGCCTGAACTACATGACATCTTGTCTCAAAGCACTGGAAAAATATTTCTCTGAGCATGGATGTGGTGACTCACACCTGTAATCTCAGCATTTAGGAGGTTTAGGCAAGAGGATCTACTCAAGTTCAAGGTCAGTCACTGTGTTTATGTCAAAACATAACATCCTTTTAGATTGTCTGCGTGAATGGGCTTAGCTGGTAGACATGGTAGACTATGCTGAGAAGGGGGCTTTGCTGCTGCATCCACAGGTTCACAAACTTTGACCCCCTATTCCATTTATTCCCCTTGCCTGTTGGCTCAAGAGTTGGAAGTACAAAGCTCTGCCAGGTGGATCCAGCTTTCCCTTTGTTCCCAGCTCATTCTAATCTCAAAGCTCATTGTGTTAGGCCTCCAGAAGAGAAGGTGCACCAACCCTGCATTCAACTACCTAGCCCTTCACAGAATCAAGGTAGGGGTGACAACCTCCATCCAGCCTTCTCCGAGTCTGTGGTCACCTCAGGCCTGGGAAAGCACCGGGTCCAACCTTAGCCTTACTTGCCAGCCTCCAACAACAACAAGGACTCTGTGGCAGCCCTCTCCCAGCTTGCTGCTTCTACCTCAGCCTGCTCACAGCTTTTACCCCAGCTATTAGTTGCTCTCAGCACAGTTCAATGTCTTTATGAGTGGAACACCAGGACCCCAAAGGACAGTTGTTAGTCAGGAAGAGCTTGTGACTATCAGCTGAGATCCTGGGGAGTCTACCATACTGACGTGGAGGCGCCAATTATCGCGATAAAAACTCGCTCTGAGATATGTTTTAAATGGGGTTTATTTGGTGAAAATCGCTTATAAAATAGAGTCGGTTTTAAGAGAAGATGACAGGATGAGGTTGTAGTGTGCCGGAGCCTTTTTAAGGAAGATTTTTTATTTTTACGCCGTATGTCTGAACTCTCGGGCAGTTGGGCCGAACTGCGCACCGGGTCGAGGAACTCTCTCAAGAGAATGATGAGTTTTTGTCTTGGTCTTCTCTCTCGAAGGTCTACTTTTGGAATCTTTTTTAGTTAACCACGCCCCACTCGTCTCTAGTCTTATGACGCGATCGTTTACATATATAGTTTTTGATTTCCCGCTACACCATACTCCTCCCGAGCAATTGCACACACCCCCAGCAGGAGCATGTCCAGGAGAGAGCCTTCCTAGAACTGGAAAGTCCAATGCTTTTATTCCCCCTAGTGCTCCACACCTTCTAGGGACTATTACTAGACACATGGATTGTCCCCATCAGTACACACACTTCCATAGTCTGGGTTGGAGCAAATGCCACAGAGACAGGGGCTGCCAGCACCCTGCCTGGTTGGCTCTGCTTTACAGATTCTTGGGAAATGGTTCATGGGTAGCTGACAGGGCAATTGCCACCAATGCCTCCTTCTTTAGCCTCCTGAACATCAATGAAAAATCAGTAAAGAAATAGAACCAATGCCACTGCAGGATGCTAGTGGGCCACTGTGGCCCTAGCCTAGTGCTAGCCATGGAAGTATGGAGAGGTTCAGGCCCTAAGAATGTTAGGTGGGCAAGAAAACTGCTTCAGGAAAAGCTGGCTGCAGGCTATTTATGAAGACTGGAAGATTGGAGGGGAACTAGAATGTGGTGTCGTTACCAGACAAGGGATAAGTGGTACCCCATGTAATCAGGTCTTGAGGCCTATCAAACTTATTCTTCTAAGATGTAGAGACTGTGGGCAGAGCAGTGGTGGTACACACTTTTAATCACAACACTCAGAAGGCAGAGGCAGACAGATCTTTGTGAGTTCGAGACCAGCCTGGTCTATAGAGCTAGTTCCAGGACAGCCAGGGCTGTTATACAGGGAAACCCTGTCCTAAGAGGGGAAAAAAGAAAGAAAAGAAAAGGTTATTCTCAATGGCATTTTATTTGTTTCCCAGTTGTCTATACCCTGGCCACCTTCTGAGGCCACAAAGGCAGTGACAGTCTCAGGTGCCTAAGCATGGATGATTGGTACCTTAAAGTACTTCTTTGTGCCTAGGTGAAGATGATACTCTTTCCTTATATTTCTGTACCTGGGCTTGGCACATGCCTCTTCACCCAGCTGCTCAGCACAGGATAGAAGTAGATCCTCACCCTTGCACCCAGCCTTGACTTTTTCACCTTTAGATCTCCCCACACAGCAGTGACCATCTCCTCAAAGTGTCATCAGCTTATCCACATGTTTCCCAGGCCACTATGTTCTTTCCTTACCACCACAACTCCCTGGACAAGAAGAGACTTAAATTTCCAAGAGTAGCCTGCACCCAGCTCCCACTCTGCTCCTACTTCCACAGCCTAATTTTCCTATCGTGACTCTGCTTGCCTCTGTCCACACCTCATCCAGGTCACTGTTGCAGCAGATCCTTTCTCTTTTCAGGTCTCATATCACACTCTGTCCTTCTATTACAATAGAGTCCACTGTGTCCATTCCTTGAGATCTTCTCCTCCTCCTCCTCCTCCTCCTCCTCCTCCTCCTCCTCCTTCTTCTTCTTCTTCTTCTTCTTTTCTCTCTTAAATGCCCCCTTTCCTTCTTCCTTGGTTAGCTCCAGCTCTTCTGATATGGGTAACTCCTCTATAGCCTTCATTCCACCAGGACTTTGGTCCCAGGCTGGGCCAGAGAAGACCCAAGTTAGGGTCTTCTAATGAGCAAGGACACTCTGCCATGAAACAGGCATCACACACAGACACACACACACACACACACACAGAGAGAGAGAGAGAGAGAGAGAGAGAGAGAGAGAGAGAGAGAGAGAGA
>PVIH01021536.1:0-29491 GCA_004025045.1 Sigmodon hispidus | reverse complement strand
GGTCGGGCAGGTATTCTTTGTGTTCTTCTCCGGAATTTGGGTGGGTAAACGAATTCCGGCGCTATCTGAGAGCCCATCTGGTGTTCCTCAAGTGCAGCATAGCAAGTTGGCTTCCTTTAATCCTAAAGGTCATGGCATTCCTTCAATGAGTTTACAATTTAACAGGACAGATGGTGGGCTTTTTTTTACCATGGCCCTTCTTACAATGAGTTGATTACGGCTATCTGGGCTGGGTCACTCTGTTTCCTGGGACAGACTTTAGTTCCTTGTTCTCATGGGGGAGTGCTCTGCTGAATACCTGAACTGAATACCTGGGTCAAGCCCTAGAACCCAGGGTCCTTCACAACAAACTTAGTTATCAGTCCTGTCAGTTTCATACCCACTCTTATGATCTTTCCATTTATAAAAACATCCATTCATGCTGCTCGTTTATTTACTGGAAAATAATTAAACACCCTGTGGCAGACCCTTAATTATAATGAGACCTTCCTCATCCAAACTCCTCCCAGAGGCCATCAATGGAGAAGTGAAGCACTGTATCATTTAGTTATGTTCTAGCCTTAAGCTCTTGTATACAATGACATTTTTTTTTTTAAGTCCACTAATGAGTGAGTACATTCCCTGTTTCTCTTTCTGGATTTGTGATACCTCTTTCAGGAGGATATTCTCTGAAACTATCCATTTGCCTGCGAATTTTAGAATATCATTTTTTCTTACTGCTGAGTAGTACTCCATTGTGTAGATGTACCACAGTTTGTTAATCCATTCTTCAGTTGAAGGGCATCTAGGTTGTTTCCTGGTTCTTGCTATTACGAATAATGCTGCTATGAGCATAGTTGAGCTAATGCTTTTGGGTTGCGAATGTGTGTCTTTAGGGTATATGCCTAAAAGTGATATTGCTGGATCCTTGGAGAGATTGATTCCCAGTATTCTGAGAAACCGACATACTGCATTCCAGAGTGGCTGAACAAGTTTATACTCCCACTAACAATGAAAAGTGTTCCCCTTACTCTGCATCCTCTCCAGCATAGGCTGTCATCTGTGTTTTTAGTAACAGCCATTCTGACAGGTGTAAAGTGGTATCTCTAAGTTGTTTGATTTGTATTTCTTTGATGGCTAAAGATGTTGAACACTTTTTCATGTGCCTTTCAGCCATTTGTAATTCTTCTGCTGAGAATTACCTTTTTAGTTCTGAGCTCCATTTTTTAATTGGATAATTTAGGGTTTTAGGCTCTATCTAGTTTCTTGAGTTGTCTATATATTATAGAGATCAGTCCTCTATCACTTGTAGGGTTGATGAAAACCTTTTCCCATTCTGTAGGCTGTTGTTTTGTCCTATTGACTGTGTCATTGGCTTTACAGAAGCTTCTCAGTTTCAGGAGGTCCCACTTATTGATTGTTGTTCTTAGTGTCTGTGCTACTGGTGTTATATTTAGGAAGGGTTGTCTGTGACAATTTATTGGAGGGTATTTCCCACTTTCTTTTCTATCAAGTTCAGTGTAGCTGGGTTTATGTTGAGGTCTTTGATCCACTTGGATTTGAGTTTTGTGCAGGGTGATAGAATTGGATTTATTTGCATTTTTCAACACACTACCATCCAGTTATGCCAACAATATTTGTTAAAGATGCTATCTTTTTTCCATTAAATATTTTTGGCCTCTTTGTCAAAAATTAGGTGTTTATAGGTGTGTGGGTTAATGTCTGGGTCTTCAATTTAATTCCATTGACCCACAAGTCTTTTTTTAATGCCAGTAGCAAGCTGTTTTTATTACTGTGGCTCTATAGAATAATTTGAAGTCAGGGATAGTGATGCCTTTGAGCAAAATTGTTTTGGTAATCCTGGCTTTCCTGTTATTCCAAATAAAATTGAGTATTGTTCTTTCAAAGTATGTAAAAAATCAGGTTGGGATTTTGATGAGAATTGCATTGAATTTGTAGATTGCTTTTGGTAAGAGTGTCATTTTTACTATGTTGATCCTACCTATCCAGGAACATAGGAGATTTTTTCATTTTCTGATATCCTCTTCAATTTCTTTCTTCAGTAATTTAAAGTTTTTGTCAAACAGATTTGTTAATTCTTTGATCATAGTTACACCAAGGTATTTAATGCTATTTGCAGCTACTATAAAGGATGATGATCCCCTTATTTCTTTTTCAGTCCTTTTTTCTTTAGTGTATAGGAGGGCTACTGATTTCTTTGAGTTAATCTTGTATCCTGCTGCATTGCTGAAGGAGTTTATTGGCTGTAGAAGTTCCCTGGTAGAAATTTGTGGGTCACTTATGTATACAATCATATCATCTGCAAATAGAGATAGTTTCACTTCTTCTTTTCTAATTTGTATCTAATCTCCTTTCATTCTCTTATTGCTTTAGCTAAAACTTCAAGAACTATGATAAGGGGAGAGGGGACAGCCTTGTCCAGTACCTGATTTTAGTGGGATTGCTTTGAATTTTTCTCCATTTAGTTTGATGTTGGCTGTAAGCTTTTTGTAAATTGCCTGTAATATATTTAGGTATTTTCCCTGTATTCCTGATCTCCTCAGGACTTTAATTATAAAGGAGTGCTGGATTTTGTCAAAGGCTTTTTCAGCATCTAAGGAAATGATCCTGTGGGTTTTTTTCCTTCGATTTGTTTATATGATGGATGATATTTACAGTTTTCTGTATTTTGAACCATCCCTACATTTCTGGAATGAAGCCTAGTTGATTGTGGTGAATGACTTTTTATATGTTGTTGGATTTGGTTTGGCAGAGTTTTTGCATCAATGTTCATGAGGGAAATTGGTCTGTAATTTTCTTTTTGCATCTTTGCGTGGCTTGGGTATCAGAGTTATTGTGGCCTCATAGAAAGAGTTTGGCAATATTCATTCAGTTTTTACTGTGTGGAACAATTTGAGGAGTATTGGTATTAGCTCTGGCAAAATTATGCACTGAAACCATCTGGACCTGGTCTTTTTTTACTTGGGAGGCTTTTAAAAACAGCTTCAATTTCCTTTATGGTTATAGATCTATTTAGGTATCTAATCTCATCTTGATTTAATTTTGGTAAATGTTACCTGTCCAGAAAGCTGTCCATTTCTTCTAGGTTTTTCATTTTTGTGGAACATAGATTTTCAAAGTATGACCTGATAATTCTCGGGATTTCCTGGGGTTTTGTTGTTATGTGCCCCTTTTTCATTGTTGATTTTGTTGATTTGGATGCTCTCTCTCTGCTTTTTGGTTAGTTTGGATAAGGGTTTATCTATCTTGTAGACTTTCTCGAAGAATAAACACTTTAATTTATTGATTCTTTGTATTGTACTTTTTGTTTCAATTGTATTTATTTCAGCTCTAAGTTTGATTATTTCCTGCTGTCTATTCCTTCTAGGTGAGTTTGCTTCTAATTCTTCTAGGGAGTTCAGCTGTGCTGGTAGTTCTCTTGTGTGGGATTTCTCTAGTCCTTTCTTGTAAGCATCTAGTGCTATGAATTTTACTCTTAAGACTTCCCTCATTATGTCCCATGAATTTGGTTATGTTTTGTATTCAATTTTGTTAAATTCTAGGAAGTCTTTATTTTTTTTTTTTAATTTCTTACTTGACCCAGAGGTGGTTCAGTTGAGTGATGTTTAGTTTCCATGAGTTGGTAGGCTTTCTGTGATTTTTGCGGTTGTTGAACTTTTTCTTTAGACCATGGTTATCTGATATGGTACAAGGAGTTATACCCATTTTAAGTACCTGTTTATATTTGCTTTATAGTCTAGTATGTGGTCAGTTTTAGAGAAAGTTCCATGGGGTACTGAGAAATATGTATATTCCTTTTTGTTTGGGTAGTGGGTTTGGTATATATCAACGAAGTCCATTTGGTTCATAAGTTCTTTTAGATCCCTTATTTCTCTGTTGAGTGTTTGTCTGGTTGACCTATCAAAGGGTGAAAGTGGTGTATTGAATTCTCCTACTACTCATGTGTTAGGTTTGATATGAGGTTTAAGCTTTAGTATTGTTTCTTTTACATATGTAGGTGCCCTTGTGTTAGAGGCTTAATTTTTATATGGCAAGCAGATATTTTTTTGTGGGTCAAGCCTACTTGGCTTTGTGTTGGCTTCCTAAATCTTTATAGACATTTCTTTCTTTAGTTTGGGAAAGTTTTCTTCTATGTTTTGTTGAATATATTTTCTGTGCCTTTGAGCTGGTATTCTCCTTCTTCAATTCCAATTATTCTCAGGTTTCGTCTTCTCATGGTGCCCCAAATTTCCTGGACATTTTGTGTTATGACTTTTTTTGTATTAATGTTTTCCCTATATTGAGTCTTCTACTCCAGAAATTCTCTCTTCCATCTCTTAGATTCTGCTTTTTTTTTTTTTTTTTAGCTTTGTCTTGGTTTGTACCTTCTTTATTGCCTCTATTTCAAATTTTAATTCCTGTAAAGTTTCTTTCACTTGTTTGTTTTCTCTTTCTTGGTTTTCTTTTTATTCTTTCAGGGATTTGTTCCTCTCTTCTAATTTTCTTCTATTTCTTCAAGGGAAATATATCCTCTTTTAAGGCTTTAATTAGTTTCATAAAGAAGCTTTTAAGTTCATTTCCTCCTGTTTCTTCTTCATTGTTATGTTCTGTTCTTGAAGCTACAGAACTACTTGCTTCTTCTGGTGCTGTCTTGTTGATCTTTGTGTTGTTATGTGTATTCTTGCACTGGTGTCTGACCATTGTTTCCTCACTTCACTCTTAGTTAGTTCTTGGTCAGCTCTTAGTGGCTTGTTAGTTTCAGGGCTCTTAATCAGCTGTGTGTTCAGAGGGTTGGCTGTTCTCATGAGGTCATAGTGCTATGATGCCAGTGGTGATCTGTGTGGACTGTGGACTGGGAGCAGAAGTAATCGCTTGACCTCTCACCTCTCAGCTGTGCACCCAGTGAGTCTACTGCTCCTGTACTGATACCATGTCAACTGTGGTCTAGGTGAACTGTCAGCTGTGTACACAGGAACTCTGCAGCTCCCATACTGCTACCACACCAGACGTCAGATTTTGGACTTCTAAGTAATAACAAGAAATATTGGTTGTGTATACATATTGGAAAGCCCACAAAAGATCAAAATGCACTTTTCACCTCAGCAGGAAACTCTCTTTCTTTAGGTATTTGGTTCAGAGAGCAGAGCATCTTAGATTTCTGCCCCACATCTTCCTTCAGTGGTGCGACACCTTTAAAAGTATAAAGGATATATATATATATATATATATATATATATATATATATATATGTATCCTAAATGACTAACATATATATGACTAACACACACACATGCACACACACACATATACACACATATATACATATATACATGATGACCAATATTTATGTCCTCTAGTAAGGGATGGATGGGGTCACCTTCCTTCCACTTATCATTTGACTAGGCTAGTGAAGTTCAATGTTCTCCAAGTTAGAGAACCCTGAGGGGCGCATAGCAAGACCCTATAAGGATATAGAAGAAACAAAAACATACAGTTTTTGTTTTAACTTCTGTTAATTTTAAAAATAAAACATTACTAATGTTTTGGTAATTTTTTTTAATGTGCTAAAACATACACAGCTTAGCATACTAACCATTATGTAGCATAATGCACTGACACCAACTGCATTTATAATGTGACAGATCCAAATCAGTTTTCCATTTTCAGAACTTTGTGTCACCCTAAACAGCAATTCTGCATTCTTCTTTCTACATGTGCTTGGCCATGGTGGTGTTTATACAGTCTTCTACCTCTACAAATTTACCTCAATAACATCTAAGAGGTTCTGCAGTATTCACCTTTTTCTTCTGAGTTTATTTGACTTCACATAATGTTCCCAGCACTTATCCATGTTGCAATGTATATCAGAATTTCATTATTTCATTTCCATCTTAGAGTGATAGAATCTTTAGTTATAATAAGAATAAACATTTATTTAGCCACTCCACCATATGTGGGCCTTTGGGCAGCTTCTATCCTGTCTATTGTAAACAATTCTATTATGGACAGTGATGAAGCCTCTGTTTGAATCTCTGCTTTCACTCTTTCTGATCAATACCTAGAATTAAATTTCCTGGATCTATAATATGATTATCTCTTTTTAGAACCATTAAACTGGCCCTTCTGTGACCATACTATTTCCGGTGCCTATTGCTAATGCTTGAGTACTCCCGTTTCTTTGTACGTGCACCAGAACTTATTTTATGTTTCTGTTTATTTTGTAAAATAACCAGACCAACAGAAAAGTAGTCTGTTGTGGTTTGATTTTCACTTCTTGTCATTTGCAATATCAACCATTCTGTATTTACTGTTCACTCACATATCATTTGTGAAGAGACGTCTACTGAAGCCCTTTGCTTATTTTTTAAGTTTGGTTAGTTTCTATATCCTGGATATAGATTCTTCATCACTACATGACCTGTAATTATTTTGTTCTTTCTGTGAGCTGTTTTATAAGTCTGATGATGCACTGTCTTTGGATGTATAAGACTTGCGAATTTTGATAAATTCAAATTTATCCTATTTTTTATTGGTTGCTGTGTACTTTTTTTTTCTGAACAATAATGTTCACCCAGTGCATGTGTGATTGTGTATGTGTGGTAGATATGTGTGTGTGTGTGTGTGTGTGTGTATGCACATGCCAGAGGTAAATGTTGACTGCCTTCCTCAATTGTGGGAAATCTTTTTATTTTTTTTTTTTTGAGACAGAATATCTCATTGAAACTGAAGCTCATTGATCAAATCAGACTTTCTGATCTGCAAGATCCTCCTGTTTATGCATTTTCTGTGCTGGGATTGCTGGTGCATGCTGGCACACCAGTTTTCTTTTTATTTTTTTAACTTAACATGGATCCTGGTAACCTGAACTAAGTTCAAGTCAATCCTAGGAATCTGAACTAAGTTCAAGTCTTTGAGCGTACATGGCAAATACTTTACTGACTGAACCATCTCCTTACCTCATGGTGTAGCTTTTGTAGAAGGTATCTTGTAAGGAAGAACTTTGTCATACCTAGGGGGCTGCTTCTGGGTTTCTACATAATAGGTCACTGTCAGGCCATCATAGAGGGTTGATACCAGTGTTTGTATGTGATAGACCCTCAGTATGCTCTGTGTAGAGCAGTTCCATTCCTTTAAGTGGATTTTCTGATCCTATTGTTTATATTTTTACTTACATAGTTACAAAATAAATCTTCATAGTTTTCAAAGAAACAACTGAGGAAATACCTAGAAAAATCAAAGACAAAGTAAGACTAATAATACTTGTTACAGTAGGTCTAAGAGGATGTGAGAGTCAACCCTTCAACTCCCAGCTGTGACTGTCAGCTGCATTAGGAATAGCTGACAAAGAGTCAACAAAAATTCACAAATGTCAATGCAACAGTTTTCAAATGTGGATTGTGTTCTGCTGCTGTTAACAACACATGTCACACTTGACTAAGGATGTCAATAGAGTTAATGTGAAGATTCAAAAAATTGTTCATGTTTGTGACAAAATTCTTTTAAACATTGCATCTGTAATATTTCAGGGAAGATTTATATTGCATAATATACAGATTGATATTTATAGGTATAATACTTATGGAAGACTGCATCTTGCAATTTTTTTGAGGGGGCTATATTAAAAATTTAAGCATTCTGGTTCCCATAAAGATAAGTAAGCTTGCAGACATATTTACACTCAGCTTTGTGAACAGAAAATTAACACCCAGTTATGCCTTTAAATTTTCTCTCCTTCTGAAAAGACCCAGATATGTGACTCTAGTCTGTCTGCATTAATTCCCCAGTGGATCACTGCAAAGGTAACAGAAGATTAGCACACTCAGCTTTAGTGTTTGTGGGAACAGTGTTCTCTCTTCTGTCTGTATTTATGTGGACACTGAGTATACAGAGTTGAGATATCCTTGCCACAAAAAGTTATAACCTTATGAGACTAATTTGATGCCAGAAAAACACTGTAGCTGAGTTGAGTGGTGAAAGCAATTCTGGGCACAAGACATGTTAATAAAATTTCCTTAATAGCAAAAATGTAGATGATCATCACACTGAGTCTCAGCACTTTCGTGCTGTTCTGAGGCAAGTCCGTTATAATCCCAGCTAGCGAATTTGCTAGGTTCCTGTTTATTGTGTTATAGCCCCATTTGTGAGGGAGACTTCTGTCTATCTCAGTGCTCAGTAGTTTGCCCCTGAAGGCCTAAAATGTGTGGGGGATGAGGATATTCTATAGTATTTTTATTCCCTTATCATGTACATAAGCATGACAAATTTCTATTGAACATGAATTATCTTTATCTGGACTTCACAACCATGCATATCCAACTACTAATCAAATATCCTTGCAGAAAATTACATTAAACCAAGATGAGCTTTTCTGGTCATACATTTGGTGGTCATAACTATGAAAACTATTTGCAAGAAACACTGAATTCTTCATGCAACTTTGTTTAGAAATTAAAACACTTCTTTGAATCTTGAAGGGCAGTGAAGCTTCAAAGCCCCATTGAGGGCTGCACATGGCACACTGCGCATGGTTTCCTTCCGACAGCTGAAGGATACTACAGAAGGTAGCTTTCAGTTTGTATTTGCTCCCCCCTGTAGATCCTGCAGATTGAGTCAACTCTCCTCAGCCATGAAAATAGAAAAGATCTCAATGCACATAATAACCTAAGTCTTACATACAAGAGAAGACTATAAGATGCTTCTCTCTTGAGCTGGGTTTTAGAAGGTGCTGCATCCTGAAGATGGAAAGAGATGAAAATGCAGCAGAGTAGAGGATAGAGAGAGGATTCTCACAGAAGCAAACATCTATCTGCCTCCAGCTGTGAGAGAACGCTAATGTAGAGAAGTACATGAGTGTGGCAAGTAGACATCATGAGCAGATGTGCAGAAGAACGGGTAAGTCTCCTTCTGACAAAGTAAGGTTAGAAGCTTGAGGAATTGCATCTACTTGACCAGGGCACATGAATGGTGGGATGCTTCTTTAACATGGACCCTCCTAATCTGCCACAGTGGTGGTCCTACCTCTTCACAGTTCATTTTTCTGGCTCATTTTTATTTGTTTCCAGTTTGGTGACCCTTTAAAATGTTCCTCCTTGGCTTCTGGTCTCTGTTTGTAGCAATCTTGCCTCTTTGAAATCAAAGCTTCCTTTGGGGGTGGGGAGTGCTAATTCCCTCCATTCAGGATTGTCCTCAGCACAGTCTTTACTAGTCTGCCATTCCTGCTGACCATATCTTCTCCATAGTTTCATGTCATGGTTGATTTCCACTTCAGAAGGTAGAACTGTTCCACTCCAGAACTGCTATCTACTTCTCTCAGTGCATGTAACCGCTCCTCTGGCTCTCCCCATTTCAGCACCAAACTCTTTGGCTCTGCTAAACCTCTACTTACACCATCCTCCCATCTTCTTATCCCTATGACCTGTCTCTAGCTTCATCTCTTTCTCCACCTGATTATTCAATACTTCAGCTTGCCTGCTAATGCTTCAACTTCCCTGGCTCCATGTTTGCACGCATTCTGTACTTTTCTACCTCCTGTTCTTGACTCTCTTGATAATTTTGTTCCTGCCATTATAGAAACCCTTTCATTCCCAGGACCAAATAAAACACACTTCTTTTGTCACAACTTTCAGTCTTTTGACAGTACCCCTCAAGATCTCTAACACTTCTGATAGCTTTGTGACATTATCCAAAGATACATACAGTCTTAAAAAATGTGAGGTATCTGAGGTTCAGGTTTCTACTTAGACAGGAAGAGATCTGGACAGAGTGTCACTCCAATTCTTTAAAACGCTGATATAGACTAAATGAAGACTCATTATTTCTGAGTGCAATGGAGAGTTGTGGCTGGAGAGCAACTTACTTGTATGGACATAGGTGACAAGCTTGCTTTTGCTGGGAAGGTGGGATGCAAACCTTTGTTTACGTGGGGTCAGTGCATCTAGGAGTCAATGAAAAAGATTTAATAATGAACATAATGGGTAATGGTTGAATGTGGGCTATTCTTGTTGCCCAGGGTCCCAGAAGGGCTGCAAAGAAGGAGGAGTTTATATTCTCATGGGTTTCTCCACTTATCAGGTGCACATGAAAAGACAAGCAGAGTTAATAAGACTTCTAAGAAGGCTTCCTTGGAGTCTAGTCCTTAAAGATGTGAAGAGCTGCTCTTATAAGAGGACACAGAGATCTACCAAGACCTTCCTCTCTAATTATTTCTACAGAAGAAAATCTTAAACTTAAGGGACCGTTGGCCAGCCTACACTGTTGCCACAATGAAAAGCTACTGGAGTTAAGGAACAGAGGAAAGTACCCCCCTGTTTCTAAGGAGGCATTTATACCAGGCAAAGATACAATATTTGTTAGGGCATGGGCCCTGAGAAGGCCACACCCCTACACAGGTTCTTAGAGCCTGGCAAAGTCTATCTTAGAACATCTCTTTCCCAATCCTCAAAACTAAAAGTGTTGGAATATGGTAGAATATGACTTTCAAGGACCTGAGCCAGACCTGCTGTGAGACACTGTCAGCAGAAACAAGCAAGCATGAGGAAAGTCCTTCACTCTATCACTCCCTCCTAGACACAAAGTATAGCTGGAAAGATTCAAGACTGCAGTCCCCTGGGGACAATACCAGCAACAGAAAGCCTAGAACCCAGTGCAATTTCTGAGCAGACTAGTTCAGCCTCTTCAGTTAATGGCTGGCAAGATGATGGGTAGGGATAGAAACTTTTACTGTAGTTGTAATAGCTTCAAAATAGATCTCACTTTCTATTCTGCTCCAATAATTGAGTAGAGGACAGTGATATAAAACTCATCAAAACAATCATTTGCTGGAACTTAGGAGGGATTGTTAATGGTGGACAAGGTATGGGTTGAAAGAAAAAGGTAGAGAAAAATAACATGCTGCCACAAGAGGAAATGATCACCAGGACTGAAGTAGAATGGGACACTGGTGGAGGAGGTCTCAGAAACAGCAAACAAAGCAATCAGGACCAAGCTGTTAAAGGCTGTGCTACAGGTTTGACAAAATGATGCTTCTGAAGATCCAGATATCAAATCATCTATTTATTCCAGTGCTGTAGACTGAACTGAGGGCCTTGGGCATGTTAGTTCTCTACCACTGAGCTATAGGCTTAGGCACAAATAAAAAACCCCAAACATTTCAGGCTTTGTAGGCTATACATGGTCTTTGATACCAGTTCTTTGAATAGAAAAGCATAAGCATTTCCAATGTAAAAACTAATATAAGTGCATATGCCAAACAAAAATAGATGATGACTAATTTGCCCATAGGCAATAATTTGGTAACATGTTCTCTAATGTAAAAAAAACATGCTTGATCAGATGAGTAATTTTAACAGAGAAGTAGGCACTATCCAAAGGAAAAGCTGAGGTCATAGACATTAGATAAAAGGTCATAGTGGTGGAGATGGAGAATGTCTTTCATTGGTTCCTAATTAGATATAACCAGATAAGGAACTGATCGTGATTTGAGGGGTATTTTAATAGGAATTATCATATATAAACCACAAAGGAAAAAAAAAAGTAAAAGCAGTTAACAAAACACAAACACCAGACTACATAAAATCTTCCTATGATATACAAGGCAGGTGGAATACTGTCAGTTCAAGATGTGTTTAAATATAATGCCAGAGGAGAGAAGGACAGGGGAGAGGAGGGGAGGGAAGGGGAGGGAAGAAGGGAGGAGAGAGAAGAGGGTAAGGTAGGGTAAAGCAGGGGAGAGGAGGGGGAGGGGAGGAGAGACAAGAAGAAGGAGGTGTGGGGAGAGGAAAGGGGAGAGGGGAGGGTAAAGGAGATGAGGGGAAGGGAGGGGAGAGGAGGGGAGGGGAGGGGAGGGGAGGGCGAGGAGAAACATTCATTGAGTGACTCAGAACTTTTCAAATTCTCTAATAGCTACAAAACTGATACAAGAAGCTTATAATATACCAAGCTGAATACTTGCAACAAATGTAAAAATATTTAATAGCCCCCAGAGAGCAAAATAAATAGAAAAACAAAACCAAACTGTGTATCTAGATTCAAAGTGCTGAAAATGGGAAACATCTTACTCAGTGCAGCCTGGTGGTAAATTCTGAGGCAAAGATGCAATATTTACAATCATTGGTACAGAGGGGTTCAGAATGGCCCAGCCATGACACTCAAAATCATTAGCCAGAGTAACTTCCAAAATAGTTGGCACGAATATGTAAACAGAGGTTTACAGTATGTAAATCTTTTATCTATATCTAAATTAAAAAAAAAAAAAAAGAGGCCAGAATGTAGCCACAAGTAGTGATATGTCAAGAATGGAGATAAAGTTTACAAGGCAAAGAGGTAAGCAGCTACCCAGACCTTCATCTGCACTCTGTATCATACCTTTTTTGTTTATCCTGAAACAGAAAGGGGAGAAGAAAGCTTAGGCAGGGCCCCAGAGCTGAGAAGTAAATCTCACACAGTCATAACCAAGCGAGGTTCTGTTTCCTGTTGAGAAGCAGACTCCCCATCAGGATTCTGGAATCACAGAGATTGGAGAATCTTTGATCAATGGTTACTGTAATTTTGACATAGAGCAGGCTCCTGCACAGTGCTAGTCTTTCTCTAGACCCATGCAGGCCTAAGCCTGCCCAGTGCTTGACAAGAATCCCTCTCAAATGGATCTTGGAGAGTGTTAGGGAAATCTCTTTCCCTAACCCAAGGCATCAGAACTGCACAGAGCAATGGCCCACAGTGATGAGTGTTCTAGCTGGCCCAAACCTTCCCACAATCTGATGGTATGTGACTTGTTTTTCTTTATTTACCTTTCACATTCCCCATAGCAGCGAATTTAATCTATCAATATTATTCAGTTTTACTACTCTGCTATATCCACTTCACAGGTCATCAGGCTTCCTGCTTCACAGAAACAGACCCTGTCTGTTTAGATAATAGGTCTTATGTGTGTGTCTCATACACACAAGCTTGTGCTTTTGTTCATTTTACAAAGCACTCATTAGTATTAACACCATCTCTGTGTAGACAGGTTTTCCCCTTCTTATAAGAAGATGCAAAGCCATAGACCAGATTCAAACTTGGGTTTAAAGAACTGTTGAGATTTGCTCTTTTCTATTGCCTTATGCTTCCTCTAGAAGACAAAACCCAAACAGAAATTTCTCCGAATCAAATCTGTTCCAGTTTGTTATATATATCATTTAGTAAGAAGAAAGAATCTATCTTTCAAAATCCCTATGACTAGAAACTGAATCCTCGTGCAAATATCTGATGTGCACTTGCTTTGAAGTAGGTTTTAATGTGGGTGGAGACAAGGGGGGGCAGGCAGTCTGGGCAAAGGGACTAGAGAACTTACAGGAAAGTCCCAACACATGAAAGGGGAAAGAGAGAGAACCAGATGAAAAGCACAAATGTGTAGCTTTACATTTGCATCTGACCGTCAGTAACTTACTGTGCAGAACTTCTGGCGGAAGGGGGGGCACATTTATCTTTGAAAACATCAACGAAGACCTGACTTACTAGAACTAGTATGGAGGGGTTGTCTTGGCTTTCCTCCCTCCTTGCCTTCCTTCTCTCCCAGCTTTCTGCTTCCTTCCTTCCTCCAGCCTTCCTTTATTTCTTCCCCCCTTCAGGCAGGGTCTCACCTTGTTCCCAGATTGGCTGAAACTTTGTGGTCCTTCTGCCCCAGCCTCCAAAGGCTGGAGTATATGCATGTCTGGCCATATCCTGCTTTTCTTAGCTCTTCTGAGTAAAGCCTACCTTCTCAGTTGTGATCTGGATTGAAGTATTAACTGAGATTTTACTGGAGCAGCAAAAGCAAACAGAATGTGTGCATTTGTGATTCATGGATGGCTTCAGCTCCTACGCCGCAGCTTGGCCACTGAAGAGCAGCACTATGGGATTTCCAGAAGGAATAACTCCTCCCCCTTTAAATTTATTAGAAAACTTATTCTCCGGGAATTCAAGTAAGAAAAACAAATTATATTTAAGTGAACATTAGGTATTTGTTTTAGCAAAGTAGTGTGATCTAGAGTAATTTTAAAGATTTATATTCATTATTTTATATGTCTATATTTAAACCTATAGATATGTAGATAGATATAGAGATATGTGTGTTTGTCTCTGTGTGTGTATGTGTGTGAGTCTGTGTGTGTA
Source organism: Sigmodon hispidus (assembly GCA_004025045.1). Taxonomy (NCBI): domain Eukaryota; kingdom Metazoa; phylum Chordata; class Mammalia; order Rodentia; family Cricetidae; genus Sigmodon; species Sigmodon hispidus. Next base: position 15,382 of record PVIH01021536.1, on the reverse strand, counting down.
TGTATATGTGTGTCTGTGAGTCTAAATCTGTATTCATGTGTATGGGTACTTGTCTGTGCATGTGCCTGCAAGTCTGTGTATATGTTTGTGTCTGTGAGTTTCTGTGTGTGTGTATGTATGTGTGTGTGTGTGTGTGTGTGTGTGTGTGTGTGTGTGTGTGAGAGAGAGAGAGAGAGAGAGAGAGAGAGAGAGAGAGAGAGAGAGAGAGAGGATATGAGTCTTTTCAGATGAACATGCAACTGGGGGATTTTATGGTGAGGTGACTCCCTCTATGTTTCTATGAGCATCTAGCTTGCCTTGAATGATTGTTTCTCATGTTTCTTCTGCAGCTGGATATGTAGGTTCCTTAGGAAAGAAGAAACAAAGAAAATGAGACAATGGCATGGTAATTAAAGAACTTATTAAAGGTGCCATGTGATAGAAAAAAAACAAGAGTTCTGGTTGAGGATCAAGGTTTCTCTTGTGCCAGGCAACAAATTGGTAATGGTTATACCAAGGGCCTGAACTCATGACCTAGGTAGCCACTATATTAGATCCAATAAGCTGAGCTTTTTAAAGGAACTTGTGTGTGAAACTCTATGTCAAATCTAAAACAATACATGTTACATCATCCTGGACCTACTGTTTATATCATTACCATAACTGAGAGCATTCTGGAAATGGGCTCTTTATAAGAAGTTGATAATACATCCTATGAGGCAAAATAATTCTTTAAGATTCAACAACACACAGTAATAAAATCATTAAACATAAAGAATATTAAGAGCTACAAAGTTAAAAGGCCAAGTAACTTATAAAGTCAGACTTATCAATTTAACACCCACCTTCTTAATGAAGATCCTAGAAAGGCATTCAGATACTACAACCACAGATGCCAGCCCAGACTACTATACCCAGCACAACTCTCAATAACTGTAGACAGAGTAAACAAGATATTCCAGGACAAAGACAGATTTAAATAATATCCATTTACAAAACTAGCCCTATAAAAAGCATTAGAAAAAAATTCCAACCTAAAGTAGTTAGATGCACCCACAAAAACACAGGTACTTAATAATCTCACAGCAGCAAATTCCAAAGAAGGGAAATATACAAACTATCACCAAAAATAACAAGAATTAACAATCACTGCTCATTAATATCAATGGATTCAATTCCCCTATAAAAAAAGACACATACTAACAGAATGAATACAAAAACAGGATTCATCTTTTTGCTGCATACAAGAAACACATCTAAACTTCAAAGACAGACATTACCTCAGAATAAAGGGTTGAGAAAAGACTTGCCCATCAAATGGACTTAGAAGCAAGTTGATTTAGCTATCATAATATCTAACAAAATAGACTTCAAGCTACAATCAATTAAAAAAGATTGAGAAGGACATTACATATTCGTCACAGAAAAATATTCATCAGGATGAAGTCTCAATTATGAACATTTATGCCCTAAATGCAAGAGCACCCACATATGTAAAAGAAGCATTAATACATCTTAAATTGTACATCAAACCTGACATACTAATAGTGGGAGACTTTAACATCTCATTCTCACCAACATACATGTCTACCAGACAGAAACATAAAAAATAAGTAAGGAATCAAATGCTAGCAAAAGCAATAAGACAACAACAACAAGAGATCAAGGGGATAAAAATTGGGAAGGAAGAAGTCAAACTTTTACTCTTTGCAGATGATATAATAGTATATATAAGTGACCCCCAAAATTTACCAGGGAACTCCTACAGCTGATAAACATCTTCAATAATGTGGCAGAATACAAGATTAACTAAAAACAAATCGTAGCTCTCCTATATACAAATGATAAACAAGAGGAGAAAGAAATAAAAGAAAATCATTATTTGTAATAGCCACAAAAAATATAAACTACCTTGGGCTAACTACAAGTAACCAAGTCAAATACTTGTATGACAAGAACTGAAAGTCTTTGAAGAAAAAAATTAAAGAAGATATCACAAAGTGGAAAAGATCTCCTATGCTCATGGACAGATAGGACCAACATAATAAAAATGGCAATCCTACTAAGTCAATCTATAGACTCAATGCAATCTCCATCAAATTCCCCAACACAATTCTTCACAGACCTCAAATGACAATACTCAGCTTTACATGGAAAAAATAAAACAAAAAGAAACAAAAAACCCACAAAAGCTAAAAAGAATTCTGTACAATAAAGCAACTTCTGAAGGAATCATGATCTCTGACTTCAAACTCTACTGTAGTGCTAGAGTAACAAAAAAAGCTTGATATTGGCATAAAAACCAACATGTGGACCAATGGAATAAAATTGAAGACCCTGGCATTAATTTACACTCCTATGAACATTAGATTTTTTGACCAAGAATCCAAATGAAAGTACAATTGAAAATATAAAGTCTTTCAATAAATGGAGCTTCATAACTGGATGTCAACATATAGAAGATTCCAAATAGATCCATATCTATCACCATGCACGAAACTCAAGTCCAAGTAGATCAAAGACCTCAACATAAATCCAGTTATAGTGAATCTGATAGAAGAGAAAGTAAGAGGTAGCCTTGAATGCATTGACACAGGAGACTACTTTCTAAATAAAACACCAGTAGTATAGACTCTGAGAGCAGCAATTAATAAATGGGACCTCCTGAAACTGAAAAGCTTCCGTGAGGTAGAGAACAAGGTTCCATAAGAGAAAAAGACTATAGAATGGGCAAAGATCTTTACCAACCCTACATCTGACAGAAGGCTGATCTCCAAAATACATAAAGAACTCAAGAAACTAGACATCAAATTATAAACAATTCAAGTAAAAAATGGAGTACAGATCTGAGCAGAGAATTCTCAACAGAAGAATTTTTTAAGGACTTGCTCAACATCCTTAGCCATCAAGGAAATGCAAATCAAAATAACTCTGAGATATAATCTTATGCTTGTCAGAATGGCTAAGTTCAAAAACACTGAGGACAACTTACGTTGAATAGGATGTGGAGCAAGGGGAACACTCTTCCACTGTTGGTGGGAGAACAAACTTGTACAGGCACTTTGGAAATCAGTATGGGGACTTCTTAAAAAATTGAAAATTAGTCTACCTAAAGACCCAATGATACCACTCGTAGGTATATACCATTGATGCTCAATCATATCAAAAGGACACTTGCTCAGCTACAGTCATAGAAGCATTATTGGTAATAGTCAGAAACTGAAAACAATATATATGACCTTCAACTGAAGAATGAAAAAAGAAAATATGGTACATATACACAAAGGAGTATTACTCAATTATAAAAACCAGTGACATCATGACATTTCCAGGCAAATGGATGGAACTAGAAAATATCATCATGAGTGAGGTAACCCAGATCCAGAAAGACAAACATGATATGGACTCACTCATAAGTAGATACTAAATATAAAGCAAAAATTAACCAGATTATACAAACTATAGCTCCAAAGAAGTTAGCTAACAAGGAGGACTCTAAGAGGGACACATGATCGCCCTTGAAAAGGGAAACAGATGGGATCTTCTGAGTAAGTTGGGGGTCAGGGAGCAATCGAGGGGAGAGGATGGGGGATGAGAGCATAAGGAAATGAAATGGTCAACTGGAACAGGGATGGAGTGGGAGGGCAGTGAAAGAGATATCATGATAGAGGGACATATAATGGAGTTAGGGAAAAACTTGGTGCTAGAGAAGATTGAAGAATTTACAAGGATGATCCCAGGTTAGACTTCTAGCAATAGGGGAAAGGTGCCTGAGCTGGTATATCCCCATAATCAGATTGATGACTACTCACTCTGTTATCATAGAGCTTTCACCCAGTAACTAACTGATGGAAACAGATGTAAAGATCCATAAGTAAGGACCAGGTTAAGTTTCAGGAGTCCAGCTAAAGAGAGGGAAGAGGAATTATATGAGCAGGGGGAGGGGAGTGTGTGTCAAAAACATGATGTGGAAATCTGCTGAGACAACTAAACCAAGCTCTTGGGAATTCATGAACTTTAGACTGACAGTTGTAGAGCCTCCATGGGACCAGACTAGACCCTCTGCATATGGGAGATAGTTGTGTAGTTTGGTCTGTTTACAGAGCCTCTGGCAATGGGATCACAACATATCCCTGGGGGCTGGAGAGATGGTTCAATGGTTAAGAGCACAACATATCCCTGATGCAGGAGCTGGCTTTTTAGGAGACCATTAGCTATAGCCTTGATGCAGAGGGGGAAGGGCTTGGACCTGTCGCAACTGGATGTACCAGGCTTTGTTGATTCCCTTCAGGAGGCTTTACCTTTTCAGAGAAGCTGATGGGGAGTGGGGTGTTTGGTGGGGGTCAGAGAAGGGATGAGAGGGGGATCTGTGGTTAGTATGTAAAATAAATTTTTAAAATTCTTAAATAAAAAAGGAAAAGCATAGCAACTGCAGATTTGCAATGAATTCTCCTTATATTCAAGTAGAAATATTGTTGAGTTTTTCTCAAGTGCAGGGATTGTCAAGAGCATTAAAGATATAGAGATGATAAGGATGTACTATGTGTGGTTTCTGTGGAGGCCATTTTATAATAAACCAAAGCAGTAAGTATTTCTGGCCCAGATTAGCCCCAAGGTTTGTACCTGCCTGCAGCTGCTTAACTTTGCATAGCCCTGAGGTCTGGACCAGCAGTCCTAAAGTCTCAAAGAAACACACAGAAGTTTATATTAATTTAATGCTGATTGGCCTATGGCTCAGCAGGTAACTTGCTAACTCTTAAACTAACCTATGATTAGCCAAGTGGTTTAGTACCTTTTCTCAGAGCAGCATTCTGGCATTTTTTTCCTCTGCATCTGCTGGCATCTCTATTGGACTTTTTCTCTTCCCAGAGTTTTCTTAGTCTGGTAGCCTTGCCCATACTTCCTGTTTGCCTTTTAGCCAATCAGTATTTTATTAAACCAGTATCAGGGACAAATATTTACAATGTACCAGAACATAGTCCCACAGCAAACTAATACATTTAATAATAGTATTAGCTAAGCTTCCAGATACAATAGAACTGATGAAGGTATAAACTTACAGAGACTATGGCAGTATGCACAGGGCCTGCCCAGGGCTAAGACATTTAGAATCCTAGTGCTGATAAGGGAAAAGAACACAATTTCCCATCCTGAACCCAGAAGCTATTCTCAGTTGCTAACCACTAGACAAAGAAAAAAGTTTCCTCCAACAGAGTCTTAGTGGGTTTACAAACCACCCGGATGGGCAGGTCCCTTGCCCATAGGAGATGGCTGACACAAAACAAACTCAATAGTATGTTTATCTTACAAATGTTTTGGGCTTTTTTTAATCTTATAAATTTCTTTCTTACATATTATGATTTCCAAACTTTGTTTTTATAATTTCTCTGTGTGTGTGTGAAAGTGTGTATCTCAGTGTCTATTATGTGTTGCTTGTACTTTTTCTTTGGCTCTTTCCCCATGTTTGTTGGCTTTTTCCTGTTCTTATTATCTTATCTTATTATTATTGCTATAGGATGCTTCTTTATATTCTAATGAGGAAGAACAGGTTATGGATTTGGGGAAGTGGGAGAATCTTGGAGGAGTTGGGGAAGAAAAACTATTAGTAGATTGTGTTGTACAAAAAAATATATTTAAAAAATTTAAAATGGTAGCCAAAGAATCAGAAAAAATTGACCATTAAAAGCTGATACAAAGGGTTTAGAGAGAGGGCTCAGCAATTAAGAGACTTTGTTCCCCTTATAAAGGACCTCAGCACTCACATGGTGGCTCACAACTATCCACAACTCCAATTCCAGCGAATCTTATAACCTCCTCTGTCTTCTTCAGGCATCAGGCACACATGCAGTACACATACATACATGCAGACAAACATACACATATGTGTAAATAAAAGTGAATAAAACTTTTGAAAGGCTTATCCTACCTAATTTCTCAAACCAAGAAACATTCTCTTGTGAACCAGTGTGATGTCTCAGTGGATTGAAATACAAACCTGGGAACCTGAATTTGATCCCCAAATCCATCTTGGAAGGAAGGAGCCATATCTTGAAAGTTGTCTTCCAAAAAGTGACCTGATGTGGCGGGAGGGGGAAGGGACCTTGAATAAGGTTATACAGGGATGAAAAAAAAATTCAGAGGGAAAGCTGAACACAAAGTAAATATATGTGTAGCAATCTTATTTGCATTATCACCCTTGATAAGTCATGCTTATGATTTTTATCTTCTTCATAGTTATTGTTAACTTATCAGCATTTTAAATTCATTTTACTGTTTTTCTTGATAAATACAAAATAAAGAAGGAGGAAAAAAAAAGAAAGTTGTCTTCCAACCTCCATATGTATGTGTTATGTGTATTCCTACACACACACACACACACACACACACACACACACACACACACACAAACACCAATAATAACAAAAATGAACCAAATAAAATTCTCTAGAAATCACAGTGTTGAACTTAGTGCAGATGTGTTCTCTTTAGTGGAGTGAAATGAAGGCATTGTAATATTCTATAATGACATACATATTCTCTGCATTTTTTGTAGTGAAAGCACATAGGCTTTTCTCTGACCTTTGGACTTTCTGTTTGTCAGTACTATGAACTTAGGCAAGACTGTAAATGCTATGAGTCTTAGCCTCCTGGGGTAGAAAAAGATTTGTTATGTTATAAGAGAAGTGCATAGTGCTTGGCAGGTTTAATATGCCAGAAATACCACATCTTCCTTCTGATGGAAGCAAAGGAAAATGAGACTACACTGGAGAAAACTAATTTTTCTTTTACTGTTTCTGCATGCCACACCAGGGGAGGGCTAACTTTACAACAGGTATAAAGTTGAGAAACACATCAAGGAATCTGAGCTATGCTTCGTTGCAGGCGATTTTATTAAAATACATAGAATTTCTTTAAGATCATTGCTGGTTTTAAATAGAAAGCAGTTTCACCCAACCAGGCTTTGCAGGGAGAACGAACATTTGCAAATTCTATTTAGCCTTCCAGAACTGTCAACACAACAGGCTTTGCCTACAGGAATTCTTCTGAGCTGGAGAACAGAGTTCACGATAGGTTAAGAGTGAACTGCGAATTGAACTCAGAACTCTTCATTTCTGGTCTCTGGTGTAAGCCTTCCTTCTTCAGGTAGAGGTTCACTGTTTGAAAGGCAAAGGGATCAAGTTTCCCTGCACTCTGTGGCTTGAAGCATTTATTAAAATAAGCGGCAAGGGCAGGGGCCTGTGCCAGCCTTTGGAGATAGGAAAAGTGCTGTGCATGTGGTGAGGGCTGAGGGACTCAGGTGATGAGTACATCGTAGGGAACAGGCTTTCTGAAGGCTTCTATTTGCCCATCCTGCCTGCTGTCTGTTAGTAACAGAATTCTCACCTTTCTCAGCTGTAGGCATCCAGTTCATTCCAGATGCTCTAACGTCAGAGTAGAATATAAAGAAAATATCCAGGAACTTCAGATTCAATAATGCTTGTTAAAGCAGACATGATAAAAATATTAGCTATAATTATGGGCATATTTTATTTGCTAAAGTTATAAATTTCAATAACATAAATTACTATATTAAGCACAGTGATTTCTATAGTAATAACCACAGTTATGCCATCATTTTCTTGTACATACTAGGGACTTGTTGAATACCACTTTTATAAAACTACAGAGTATTTTGATGCTTTTTGTTGTCGTTATTTTCTCACTTTACAGAAGAGGAAACTAAAACTCAGCAAAGCAATGTCACTTTTTTAAGTTACCCAACCAGGTAGGTAACATATTGGGACTATAAAACTCCGACTTCTAAACTATTTGCCATACCCACAGAAATTCATTTTCACCCACATTTTGTAGTTTTGATTCAATGACTCTAATGATTAACACTGTTATTAGTTGTTAACAATAATGCCTTTCTAAGAATACAAAAATTGAAAGTTGGTCCCCCAAAGCCCATGTATTAAAAGCTTTGTTCTAGGTGTAATGCTACTGGGAGCTAATGGAGCTTCATAGGAGGTTTGTAGGCTAGTCTCCTGTGTTTTTCTGTTCCTTGCCATGAACTAAAAGGTATCACCATATGCTGGAGACATATACTCTTTCTGGCTACAAGCCCAAAGCATCAAGGGCTGGAATGAAATTATTTTGACACTGGCTTTTCCTTTCTAAGTGTCTTAGTTAGGGTTTCTATTGCTGTGAAGAGATACCATGACCATGACAACTCTTAAACATTTAATTGGGGCTGGCTTATAGTTTCAGAGGTTTAGTTCATTATCATCATGGTGGGAAGCATGGCAGTGGACAGGCAGACATGGTGCTGGAGAAGGGACTGAGAGTTCTACATCTGGATCCACAGGAAGCAGGAAGTGAAGTACCACACTGGATGTGGTTTGAGCATGTGAGCCATCAAAGCCTGCTCTCTAGTGACACACTTCCCCCAACAAAGCCATACCTCCCAGCAGTGCCACTCCTTGTGGGCCAATGGGGCCATTTTTATTCAAACCACTACAGTAAGCAAATGACTCCATGAATGTTTACTTCTATGCTTGTGAACCCAAAACCAATACAAATTCTGACCCAGCTTTCCCAATTTTAGGGTATTTCTTCATGTGTTGTTGAGGTCAACGCTAAAGCCTTTTTTCAGCCTGTCCTACTGACAGAATAAGTTTTGAACTGGATGTTCTGATGTTTGTTTATAGATGTTCCTTTTGTCTAAAATGCTTTTGGGCAGTGTGCCATGTTCCACTTGAAACAATCAAATATTAAAAAATGTGACCTGGGTATGGTAGCACATGCCAGTATTCTTAGCTCTCATAAGGGTGAGGGAGGAGGATTATCTCAGGCTCAAGGCTAGCCTAGGCTACATAATGAGTACCTGGCCAATAAGTTTCATCTGAAAAAGAAATGAATAAATTTCCAGATTCAGCTAATGATTTAACTATGAACACTGCAAAGCAGTATGTTTTTTGTCATTCATAGAAAGCAAAAAAGACTCATCACTCCACAGATTTTCACTTGGGTCAGTCATCAGTGCTGATGTGTTTGTAATATCCAACCTGGAAATTCAGTAGGGTCCTGGTGTTTGGGGGAAGACCAGAGCCCTAAATGTGGATATCTTTACTGATAGCCCTTGATCACCAGATTCTAATTCAGCCCTCCATCTGTGTCATTAGCGCTGAATTCTAGTGTGGCAAAGTCTCCCTCCTGAGAACAAGAAGTAAAATGCTGTAATTTGAAATTTTAATGTTTTTGAGTTGGTTGAAGTTTTCCAAATGTTTTCTTTCATCATTTTCTTAAATAACTCTTTTTCTTTCATTTTTAACAAAAATGCTTCTTCGTAGTGACCTACAGATGTATGGTTTTGAGAAACAGAAGCAAGACAAAGCAAGTGAGCATTGTAACCTGATTTTAAAAATATTTGCAGGTAGAGAGTCTGTGTTTGTAACTGAAAAAGTCTTTGTGTAAGCAATGACCACAGATTCTTTAACACTCACCTCCTATAGTAAGAACCTTTTCAGCCTAGCCCCAAGGTTCAGCCTCTTTTGCAGCCCTACTATCACTTTGCCCAAATAATCACATAGAGGCTAATATTGATTTCATGCTGATCAGTCTGTGACTCACATATTTTGTTAGCTAGCTCTTTCATCTTAACCCATTTCTATTAATCTCTCTTGCCTTGTAGCCCATGGCTATTGTATTCCATTAGATGTTGCTCTCTAGGTGGAAGCTCACAGAGTCTCTCTTCTGACTCTTCCTCTTCTGAGACTTTTCTCAGTCTGGTGGCCCTGCCCAAACTTCCTGTCTGCCTTCTGGCCAATCAGTGTTTTACTAAACCAGTAGGAGGGACAGGTATTTACAATGTAACAGAACATAATCCTACAGCACCTACCCTTTCTTTTCTTTCCTTTCCTTTTCTTTTCTATTCTTTTATTTTCTCTTCTTTTCTTTTCTTCTGATATTCTGTTTAGTCTTTTCTTCCCTACCCAGTTCTTTTAATCAGTTTCCCTCTCTGTTGCACCTGCTGTGTTCTGGGGGCAGTGGTGGCTTACACCTTTAACCCAGAACTCAGGAGGCAGAAGCAGGTATATCTCTGTAGTTCTAGGCTAGCTTCATCTACATAGATAGTTTGAGGACAGCCAAGGCTACATAATAAGACTGTCTCAAAAAGCAAAACAAAGTAAGAACAAGGAAAAGAAAAACCTCAAATGCTACAAGTTACATTTTGATGATCAAATTAGCTTTTATTAGTAATTCATGAATAGAGCATAATTTATCCTATAAATCAGTTGGGACTTTTGTTGGGGTTGCAGTCAGGTTTTGGTGAAATGCTATGAGCAGGAGTAAAGAAACAATACAGTATAAAGCAAGTTTGGTGAGAGTAGGATGCTTCTGTTTATTTAGCTTCTGTGGATTACAGGAAAGGACACTTCTTGATCACACAGCTTCGACAGGCAGAGCCACTCTAGAACAGGTGCTATAAATCAAAATTAATTTCTACCTCCCTCATTCTCTCTCTCTCTCTCTCTCTCTCTCTCTCTCTCTCTCACTCTCATCCCAACCAGCGGATGAAAAACCAGGGACCCATGACCTAAAGGGGAGAAATGAAAGGGCCAGAGACACTAAGAATGACACAGCAGGAGAGTATTCTGACTGAGCTGAAATTTTTTTACTTTTCTCAGGGGGCTTATACAGTGAAGAGGAAGGGAGCTTGGCAGGGCAATGAAGAGGAAACAGAAGGAAACAACACCTTATGAAGAATATTGAAGGCTTCAAAGAAGATATAAAAAATTACCTTAAAGAAATAGAAAAATAATACAAACAAAAAATTGGAAGAGATGAACAAGTCCTTGAAATAAAACCAAGAAAAGGTAAACCAAAAAATGAAAGAAACATTCCAGGAACTAAAAACTGAAATAGAAGCAATAAAAAAGGCACAAAATGAGGCAAAGGAGGAAATAGAAAATCTGAAGAACAGAGAGCTGGAACTACAGATACAAGTATAACCAACAGAATCCAAGAGATGGAAGAGAGAATCTCTGAAGTGGAAGACTCAGTAGCTGAAATAGATATATCAGTCAAAGAAAATACTAAAACCAAAAAAGCCATAAAACAAAATGTTCAGGAAATCTGGGACACCATGGAAAGACCTAACTTGAGAATAATGGGAATAGAAGAAGGAGAAGAATACCAGTTCAAAGGCACAGATAATGTATTCAATAAAATCATAGAACACTTTCCTAACTTGAAGAACGAAATGCCTATAAAGATACAAGAAGCTTACAGAACACCAAATAGATATGACCCCCCAAAAAGTCAGCATGCCACATAATAATCAAGCCACATACAGAACAAAGAAAAAATTTTAAGAGCTGCAAAAGAAAAGGACCAACTTACTTATAAAGGCAGACCCATCAGAATAACACCTGACTATTCAATGGAAATGATGAAAGCAAGAAGTGCTTGGTCAGAAGTTATACAGACACTGAAAGAGCATGGCTGCCAACCTAGAATACAATACTCAGCAAAATTATCAATCACCATAGATGGAGTAAACAAGATATTTCATGACAAAATCAGACTGAAATAATACCTATCTACCAATCCAGCCCTCCAGAAAGCAATAGAGGGAAAACTCCAACTTAAGGATCCCCGATACACCCATGTAACCTCAAACATTCAATAATCCTGCAGAAGAAAAGCCCAGAGAAAGGAAATATATATAAGATATCACCAAAAAAAGCAGGAACCATCAGTCAGTGGTCACTAATATCTCTTAATATCAATGGACTCAACTCACCTACAAAAAGACACACACTAACAGGATGGATACAAAAACAGAAGCTGCATACAAGAAACACACCTCAACCACAAATACAGACACAGGCTCAGAGTAAAGGGTTGGGAAAAGTTTTACCAATCAAATGGCCCTAAGAAACAAGCTATGGTTGCAATCCTAATATCTAACAAAGTAGACTTTTAGCTAAAAGCAATTAAAAGGGACCAACATGGTCACTACTTATTCATCACAGGAAAAATTGGTCAAGAGGAGATTTCAATCCTGAATATTTATGCCACTAATATAAGGGCACCTACCAATGGAAAAGAAATACTGCTAAATCTCAAATCACATATCAGTTCTCACACCCTATTGAAGTGGGAGACTTCAATACCCCACTTTCACCCATGGATAGGTCAAGCAGACAGAGACTCAACAGAGAAATGAGGAGTCTAACAGAGGTTATGATGCAAATGGATTTAATAGATATTTACAGAAGCTTTCACCCAAGAGCAAAGAAATATTCATATTTCTCAGCACCTCATAGAATATTATCTAAACTTGACCACATAATTGGTCATAAAGCAAATATCAATAGATACAAAACAATGAAAATAATCCCTTGTAACATATCGGACCACCAGGGCCTAAAGTTAGAGTTCAACAACATCAAAAATCAAAGAAAGCCTACCAACTCATGGAAGCTAAACATTACTCAGCTGAAACACCTCTGGGTCAAAGAAGAAATTAAGAAAAAAATCAAAGTCTTCCTAGAATTTAATAAAAATGAATCCAAACATACACAAACCTGTGGGACACAATGAAAGCTTCTTAAGAGGAAAATTCATAGCACTAGATGCCTATATGAAAAGCCTAGAGAAATCTCAAACTAGAGAACTAACAGCTCAGATGAAAGCTTTAGAACAATTAGAAGCAAACTCACCTAAAAGGGATAGACTGCTGGAAATAATCAGACATAGAGATGAAATCAATACAACTGAAACAAAAAGAACAATACAAAGAATTAATGAATCAAAGAGTTGGTTCTTTGAGAAAGTCAACAAGATAGATAAGTCCTTTTCCAAACTAATCAAAAAGCAGAGAGAGAGTATCCAAATCAACAAAATCAGAAATTAAAAGGGAGACATAAAAACAGACCCCCAGGAAATTCAGAGAATTATCAGGTCATAATTGAAAATCTATATTACACAAAAATAGCAAACATAGAAGAAATGGACAATGTTTTGGACAGGTACAATTTACCAAATTTAAATGAAGACCAGATTAATTACCTAAACAGGCCTATAACCCTTAAGGAAATTGAAGCTGTCATGAAAAGCCTCCCATGTTAAAAAAGCCCAGGTCCAGATGGTTTCAGTGCAGAATTCTACTAGACATTCAAAGAAGAATTACTACCATTACTCCTCAAACTATTTCACACAGTAGAAACTGAAGGAATATTGCCAAATTCCTTTTATGAGGCCACAATTACCATAATAACCAATCCACTCAAAGACACAACAAAGGAGAATTACAGTTTCCCTCATGAGTATTGATGCAAAAATTCTCAACAAAGTTCTGGCAAACCGTATAGAACAATATATAAAAAATATCATCCACCATGATCAAGTAGGCTCCATCCCAGAAATACAGGGATGGTTCGACATACGAAAAACCGTAAAGGTCAACCATCATATAAACAAACCAAAGGGAAAAACCACATGATCATATCCTTAGATGCTGAAAAAGCCTTTGACAAAATCCAACACTCCTTTATAATAAAAGCCCTGGAGAGATCAAGAATACAGGGAAAATATCTTAATATAACACAGGCGATTTACAAGAAGCCAACAGCCAACATCAAACTAAATGGAGAAAAACTAAAAGCAATCCCACTAAAATTAGGAACTAGACAAGGCTGTCCTCCCTCCCCTTATCTGTTCAATATAGTTCTTGAAGTTTTAGCTAAAGCAGTAAGAGAATGAAAGGAGATTAAGGGGATACAAATTGGAAAAGAAGAAGTGTAACTATCTGTATGCAAATTTGCAGATGTTGGTCACTTATTCTACCAGGGAACTTCTACAGCTAAGAAAAACATCTTCAGCAATGTAGCAGGATACAAGATTAACTCAAAGAAATCAGCAGCCCTCCTATACACTTAAGATAAAAGGACTGAAAAAGAAATAAGGGAAACATTACCCTTCATAATAGCTGCAAATAACATTACATATCTCTGCATAACTCTAACCAAAGAAATGGCAGATCTGTTTGACAAAATCTTTAAGTCACTGAAGAAAGAAACTGAAGAGGATATCAGAAATTGGAAAGATCTCCCATATTCTTGAATAGGTAGGATCAACATAGTAAAAATGGCAATTCTACCAAAGGCAATCTACAGATTCAATGCACTGCCCATCAAAATCCCAACACAATATTTTTTGGACCTTGAAAGAACAATACTCAATTTCATTTGGAATAACAGGAAACCCAGGATTGCCAAAACAATTTTACTCAACAAAAGAACCTCAGGAGGTATCACCATTCCTGACTTCAAGTTATACTATAGAGCTACAGTAATAAAAACAGCCTGGTAATGGCATAAAAACAGACTTGTGGATCAATGGAATAGAATTGAGGATCCAGACATTAACCCAAAAACCTATGAATACCTGATCTTCAACAAAGCAGCCCAAAATATTCAATGGAAAAAAGATAGTATCTTTAACAAATGGTGTTGGTATAGCTGGTTGTAGTGTGAAGAAAAATGCAAATAGATCCAAACCTGTCACCCTGCACAAAACTCAAATCCAAGTGGATCAAAGACCTCAACAGAAACCCAGCCATTCTGAACTTGATAGAAAAGAAAGTGGGAAATACCCTCCAACGAATTGTCACAAATGACCCCTTCCTAAATATAATACCAGTGTCACAGACACTAAGAACAACAATCAATAAGTGGTACCTCCTGAAACTGAGAAGCTTCTGTAAAGCCAAGGACACTGTCAATAGGACAAAACGATAGCCTACAGAATGAGAAAAGATTTTCATCAACTCTACAAGTGATAGAAGACTCATCTCTAAAATATATAAAGAACTCAGGAAACTGGAGCCCAAAATCTTGAATAACCCAATCAAAAAATGGGTTTCAGAACTAAAAAGGAAATTCTCAGCAGAATTACGAATGGTTGAAAGGCACCTGCAAAAGTGCTCATCATCTTTAGCCATCAGAGAAATGTAAATCAAAACAACTTTGAGATACCATGTTATGCCTTTCAGATTGGCTAAGATAAAAGACACAGATTACAGCCTATGTTGGAGAGGTTGTGGAGCAAGGGGAACACTCCTCCATTGTTGGTGAAAGTGTTAGCTTGTTCAGCCACTCTGGAATGCAGTATGGAGATTTCTCAGAAAACTGAGAATCAATCTCCCCAAGGACTCAGCAATACCACTTCTGGGTGTATACCCTAAAGAGGCACATTCACACTCCAAAGGTATTAGCTCAACTATGTTCATAGCAGCATTATTTGTAATAGCAAGAACCTGGAAACAACCTAGATGTCCCTAAACTGAAGAATGGATTAACAAACTGTGGTACATCTACACAATGGAATACTACTCAGCAGTAAGAAAAAATGA
>PVIH01021535.1:0-29493 GCA_004025045.1 Sigmodon hispidus | reverse complement strand
TATACAGGGATGGAAAAAAAAATTCAGAGGGAAAGCTGAACACAAAGAAAATATATGTGTAGTAATCTTATTTGCATTTCCACCCTTGATAAGCCATGCTTATGATTATTATCCTCTGTATAGTTATTGTTAACTCTTTGGCATTTTTAAATTCTTTTTACTGTTTTTTTGATAAATACAAAATAAAGAAGGAAAAAAATTGTCTTCAAAGGAAAAAAAAAGAAATAAAGTGGTGTTTTCAAGTATTTATAACATTACATGCAAGCTAGAATAGAATGTAATGTACTTTAATGAACTATTTAGGTTTTCTTCTATGGTAAACTAAATAGTTCAATAAGTACTTAAAATCCTTGAGATGTCACCAAATCTAAAATATATCCTTCATTCACACAAATTAGAGTATATTTGAAAGAATATGAAATACAATACTAAAATTTATCCTACGGTCTTAATAGCATCAAATAATCAACAGTATCACTGTTTTTCAAACAGCTTTCAATATCTTAATTGTAAATGCTTGACTCTCAGGACTTCAGAGTTCCCAAAGAGCAATGACTGACATGTCTTTCAGGTTTTGATTAAGAAATTCTTCAAGGTATATAAATACTATAGAAAAATACACAGCCATCTTCTGTTTAAATTGTGTGAAGAAATCATATAATTATGAATTTTACTAATGGTTTATATAGTAAGAACTTTCAAAACCAAAAAATGTAATGGCATGGGTCTTGTTCTAGGGAATCCAATAATCTACTTATAAATAATATACCAAGATCAACAAACAAATAAACTCAATAAAATTAAAGGAAAGAATTCAGCACTCAACATGTAATCAGAAGAAAAGTAAGATATACAAGAGGTGAACAAAAAACAAAGTGGTAAATGAGTTAAGAATGTATTATAGCAAGATAAAGTGATGGAGAGAAGAATGAGTGACTGGGAGGAGCGGGATCCAGAAGGGAGTCTGAACAAGGAGATATATGGAAAAAAATGACTTTATTCATAATAAAAAAATTTTAAAAAATCTATTATAGCAAATAGAGCACAACAATGTATAAACACATTTGGCATATTAATGGATAAATAAGAAGCAGATTTCTACCTACAAAAAGATAGGATAAAAGAATAATTCATTCATATTATAGTTAAAAGAGCTGAATTCTACTTATTCCTTTTTAATTCTCATTTTCTACTCTTAAATTTTTCGCTGGGGTAACTTTTCACATGCTAGGCAAGTACTCTTAATACTGACATTACATCCCTAGCCAAGGATATTTCTACCTGGGCTTTGTAAAAGACTATTGGAAGGCCTGAGTTATCTCCAAGACTTTTAGTTTTCTTATTTATAAAACTAGGGTAAAAAATTCTAAGCTCCTATGTCTAGTATCAAAAAAATCCAAACAAACAAATAAACAAACAAACACAAAACTAAAAACATTTTATTTGGAGGCTAAAGAGAAGTTTCAGCTAGTAAGAGCACTTACTACTCAGGCAGATAACCCAAATTTGGTTCCTAGTACCCGCTTTAAGTGGCTCCCAACTATCTGAAACTACAACTCTACGGCATTTGATGCCCTCTTCTGTCTTCCATAGACCATTTCACTCACATGTACATACCCACAAAGACATAAGGGACAATAGAATAAATAAGGACAATAAAACTGATCCAATTTTGCAGCAAAAAGTTTACTGAGATTAGGAGTCATAACTTGATGATTAACTTTTAAATAAAGGCACTTCCAAAACTGATGTACCCTAATCAGTTGTCAATAAAAGATATCTAAAAAGAAATATAAGAAAATATTTCTTCTTTAAAATATGCAAAAAAAATCAGAAGAGGAAATTACTTGGAATAGAGTGTGACAGTATTTGATAGGTAAAGGGGTATGACTCAGCAAGTAGCTGTTTAATATCATGTTGTTAAAACATCATAAAAGCTTTATTTCACAAGTTTAAAATATAGTAAGATACTAGTTACAAATACCTAAAAACAATCTTTAGATAAGCAAATCTTACCTTCATTCACTGTTTGCCCCATGGTATGCTCTTCTGCTTTATTTTCCTACAAAGAAAAACAATTAATGTCTTATTTTAAGTACCATAGTTTTCTGAGGTAATAGTAGAATAAATGAGTTTCAGAGTCAGATCACTTCAGTAAAATGAAAAGGTAGCTCTTAGCCAGAAAAGAATGTATGCATAGTAATTGCTAGGGGAACATGGGTGCCTGTAGGGCTTCCTTTAAGGGTATCAAAACCAAAAGGATAAATAGAAGCACAGGGTAGGTTGACAATCACTGAATTTTGATTTAAGGCCTATACCAGATCCCATATAACACCATACTTCACCAGAGAGGCAGAAAAATCATGAATGCAATGAAAAGTTCCACATATCAAATATTCTAACAAGAATTACTTGTTAAGAGCTAAATAAGTATTGTGGTATGGGCCTATAATCTCAATACTCAGGAAACTGAGGCATGAGGATCTTAAATGTAAAGTTATTCTGGATTACATAGTGAGATTCTGTCTCAAAATTTAAATAAATTAATTTTAGGGGCAAATTGTTTGTAAGAAGTCCTGCATAGATTTAAACAACTATTAATTAATTTGATTTTTATTTGCATGTCCTGAACATGTCCCATACTCTAAAAGAAATGTATTTATTAAACTGTCATTCTACCAAAAGAGCTCAATCCAAGTCAAAATTTAAATATTAATAAAACATAGAATAAGCATTATAAAAATATCAGATGCACAGAAAATTTCAATATAGCATGACAACACTATATGCCTGTTGGTAAGATATGATGGTGTATAGACAGAATGTAATATGGTAATAAAGGGAATATACTTATAAAGATACCCAGAAAGAAGTCTGTATCTCTAACTCAGCAGACTTATTGGCATTTAAATCTCAACTTCCCCAACTTTGCTTCTTCTGATAGTTTTCTCTCACTGATATCAATACTTCTCTCAAAACTTAGCTGTACATCTAGATGTTCTATCATGCTATGAAAGAACACTAATTTTCCTTCCTCTTGACACTTACTGGTTAATACTTTGATTCAATTCTACCTGGTGTAGTAACACAGCTATTAAACTTATTTTGCCATTACAACACTTTTGTACTATAATAATGCATAATGTTAGATATAGTCTGGGTTGTTTTCCTCCCAATCACCCTCCTGCTTTATTAACTGGCTACAAATTTAAGAAAAATCACAGCTTTCTATGGGTTAACACTAAGATACTCCACAATTTCAAAATCACAAAACCTATATCACTCAAACATCCCTATACACTAACCCCAAAAGATTTTTGTTTCTAAAATCAACAAAGTCAGAAATGAAAAGATAGGCATAACAACAGACCCCCAGGAAATCCAGAGAATTATCAGGTCATACTTTGAAAATCTATACTCCACAAAAATGAAGAACCTATAAGAAATGGACAGCTTTCTGGACAGGTACCATTTACCAAAATTAAATCAAGACCAGGCTAAAGACCTAAAAAGTCCTCTAACACCAAAGGAAATTGAAACTGTCATTAAAAGTCTCCCAAATGAAAAAAGACCAGGTCAAGATGATTTTAATGCAAAGTTCTACCAGACATTCAAAGAAGAGCTAATATTAATACTCCTCAAGCTGTTCCATACAGTAGAAACCAAAGGAACATTGCCAAACTCCTTTTATGAGGCCACAATAATCCTGAAACCCAAGTAACTCAAAGATGCAACAAAGAAAGAGAATAATAGACCAATTTCCCTCATGAATATTGATGCAAAAATTCTCAACAAAATTCTGGCAAACTGAATCCAACAACACATAAAAAAAGCTATTCACCATAATCAAGTAGGCTTCATTCCAGAAATGCAGGCATGGTTCAACATATGAAAAGTTGTAAGGTCATCCATCATATAAAAAAACTGAAGGAAAAAGCCCATATGATCATTTCCTTAGATGTTGAAAAAGCCTTTGACAAAATCCAACATGTCTTCATGATAAAAGTCCTGGAGAGATCAAGAATACAGGGAAAATACCTAAATGTAATATAGGTGATTTACAAAAAGCCAACGACCAACAGCAAACTAAATAAAGAAAAACTCAAAGCAATCCCACTAAAATCAGGAACTAGACAAGGCTTTACCCTCTCCCCTTATCTATTCAACATAGTTCTTGATGTTTTAGCTAAAGCAATAAGAGAACATAAGGAGATTAAGGGCATACAAATTGGAAAGGAAGAGGTCAAAATATCTCTATTTGAGGATGGCATAATTGTATACATAAGTGACCCACAAAATTCTACCAGGGAACTTCCACAGTTGATAAATACCTTCAGCAATGTAGCAGGATACAAGATTAACTCAAAGAAATCAGTAGCCCTCCTATACACTAAAAATAAAAGGACTGAAAAAGAAATAAGGGAAACATCACCTTTTATAATAGCTGCAAATAGCATTAAATACCTTCGAGTAACTATAACCAAAGAAGTATAAGATCTGTTTGACAAAAACTTTAAATCTCTGAAGAAAGAAATTGAAGAGGATATCAGAAAATGGAAAGATCTCCCTTGTTCCTGGATAGGTAGGATCAACATAGTGAAAATGTCAATCTTACCTAAAACAATCTACAGATTCAATGCAATTCCCATCAAAATCTCAACACAATTTTTTTACCGACCTTGAAAGAACAATACTCAATTTCTTTTAGACTATCAAGAGGGCTGGAGAGATAGCTCAGCGGTTGAGAGCACTGGCTGTTCTTTTGGAGGACCTGAGTTCAATTCTCAGCATCCACATGGCAGCTAACAACTGTCTGTAATTCCAAGATCTGACACCCTTACACAGTTATACATGCAGGCAAAACACCAACT
Source organism: Sigmodon hispidus (assembly GCA_004025045.1). Taxonomy (NCBI): domain Eukaryota; kingdom Metazoa; phylum Chordata; class Mammalia; order Rodentia; family Cricetidae; genus Sigmodon; species Sigmodon hispidus. The sequence goes on along the minus strand of PVIH01021535.1, from coordinate 24,622 downwards.
CACATAAAATAAAAATAAATATTAAAAAAAAAGAAAGCCAAGATTTCCAAAACTATTTTGCTCAACAAAAAAACCTCAGGAGGCATCACCATCCCCAACTTCAAATTATACTATAGAGCCACAGTAATAAAAACAGCTTGGTACTGGCATAAAAACAAACTTGTGGATCAATAGAATTGAAGACCCAGACATTAAACCCACACACCTATGAACACTTGATTTTTGACAAAGAGGCCCAAAATACTCAATGGAAGAAAGACAGTATCTTCAACAAATGGTGTTGGCATAACTGGATGGTAGGGTGTAGAAAAATGAAATAGATCCAAGCCTGTCACCCTGCACAAAACTCAAATCCAAGTGGATCAAAGACCTCAACATAAACCCAGCTACACTAAACTTGATCGAAAAGAAAGTGGGAAATAACCTCCAACGCATTAGTACTGGTGACCACTTCCTAAATATAACACCAGTAGTGCAGACACTAAGAACAAGAATCAATCAGTGGGACCTCCTGAAACTGAGAAGCTTCTGTGAGGCCAAGGACAAAGTCAATAAGACAAAACAACAGCCTACAGAATGGAAAAAGATTTTCACCAACCCTACAAGTGACAGAGTACTGATCTCTAAAATATATAGAGAATTCAAGAAAGTAGAACCCAAAACCCTTAAAATTAAAAAATGGGGTTCAGAACTAAAAAGGGAATTCTCAGCAGAAGAATTACAAATGGCTGAAAGACACTTGAAGAAGTGCTCAACACCTTTAGTCATCAGAGAAATGCAAATCAAAACAACTTTGAGATACCACCTTACACCTGTTAAAATGGCTAAGATTAAAAACACAGATGAGAGTCCATGCTGGAGAGTATGCTGAGCAAGGGGAACACTCCTTCATTGTTGGTGGGAGTGTAAACTTGTTCAGCCACTTTGGAATGCAGTGTGGAGGTTTCTCAGAAAACTGGGAATCAATCTCCCCAAGGATCCAGCAATATCACTCTTAGACATGTACCCTAAAGATACACATTTGTACCCCAAAAGCATTAACTCAACTATGTTCATAGCAGCATTATTTGTAATAGCAACAACCTGGAAACAACCTTGATGCCCCTCAACTGAGGAATGGATTAACAAGCTGTGGTACATCTTCACAATGGAGTACTACTTAGCAGTAAGATAAAATTATACTCTAAAATTTGCAGGCAAATGGATGGATTTGGAGAATATCCTCCTGAGCGAGGTATCACAGTCCCACAAAGAAAAGCAGGGAATGTACTCACTCATTAGTGGACTTTAAAAAAGAGAGAGAGAGAGAGATGTCATTGTACACAAGATCTCAAGGCTAGAACATAGCTAAATGACACAATGCCTCACTTCTACATTAATGGCCTCTGGCAGGGGTGTGAGTGAGGAAAGACTTGTTTTCTTTAAGGGTCTAGCCACAGAGAGTTTAATTATGCTCCAGTAAGTAAATGAGCAGCATGAATGTGCGTGCGGTTTTGTAAATGAGGAGATCATAAGAGTGGGCATGGTACTGAGAGGTATAAAATATGAGTTGATGGGGTACAGGATGTTAAAACACCAAATAATGAATATATAAAAAATTAAAAATGGAAATGCTATGATTAATATCAGGGTTTCACTGGCTTTGTAACTTTTAAAGGCTTTGTTTATTTTCTTAAGTTTTCTGGAATTATTTGATATGTATTTGTCTTAGTTTTTTAAGTTAGAGTAGAATTCTGTATTAAGTCCATATTTTCTTGTGTTTCTGCTGTTATTTTTTATTTTTCATGTGGAGTATTTTATTAGTATTTCAAGGTTACAAAGTATGCATTTGTTAAAATCATTCATTGAATTTAAGTTTAATTTTGCTATCTAAAACTCAACAGGTTTTTCAGAAACTTCAATTTATCGAAACAAATTTATAATGTATGTCCTTATGATTTTTCTGGAATTTTATTCATATCTGTTATAATGTTTGCCTTTCAATTTCTAGTTTTAGTGAAGTAGGTTTTCAATTGTTTTGTTTAATTTGGTTAAGAATTTGCCAATTGTGTTTAGTCTTTAAAAAATAAATAAATTTTTAAAAAAAGAAAAAAAGATTTTTGTTTCAATGATTTCTCATTTTGTTTTGACTACACGGAATACCCCTTTCTCCTTTTCTGTTTCTACCAGTGCTTTGAGACCATCAATAAATACATCATATTTCCTGATAGATTTGTTTCTTTATCCAGTACAAGTATCTGATTCTGGTTTGGTTTACTCATTTACTTAATAAATATTTATAAAATTCCTATGATATACTATGTGGATAGAAAATACACATTCTAGAGTTAGAAGAACATGCCTGTAATTCCAGCACTTAGGAAGCTTTAGCAGGATATTTGTGAACTTGAAGCCAGCTTTGCTACCCAGCAAGATCTGTGACCGAAGGAAGAAAAGAGTGGAGGGGAAGATAACACAGTTTACTCCCTAAGAGCTGGGAATTTAGAGCTAGAGAGATGGCTCAGTGGTTAAGAGCTCTTACAGTGGACTGCAGTTCAGTTCCAGAAAACATGTTTGGGAGCTCACATATGCTGTAACTACAGCTCCAGGGGATCTGAAGCTATCATCTGAACACTAAGATTCTAGAATAAGATAGACAAAAGCACAAACACAAAACATGGTAATAGAAAGGCAGTCAGGTATGCACGTTATGCTTTTAAACCTGAGTGTTATTTTTTATTTAAATAAATAAAAATATTGTATGTTAAAAATGTTTTTTTTAACATACAAACCACTGTTGCCCCTCTCCCTCCCCTCTTCCCAGTCACCCGCCCCAGCTTTCTCCCAATCCACTACCATACACTCCTCAGAAAGGGTAAGGACTTCCAGAGAGAGTCAGTGAAGTCTGGCATATCAAGTTGAGGAACAATCAAGCCCCTACCCCAAAGCATCAAGGCTGAGCAAGATGTTCCTCTGTAGGAAATGGGCTCCAAAAAGCCAGTTCATGAATTAGGGATAAGTTCTGATCCCATTGTCAGAGGCCCCACAAACTGCCCACACCATTTGACTGTCACTCACAGTCAAATATAATCTCTGTTCTCTCTCTTTGACTGGACTGGGAGCTCAAACTAGTACTTAGCTGTCAATCTCTGTATCTGCTTCCATTAGCTGCTGGATGGAAGATTCAATGATGACAATTAAAGTGGTCATAAATTTGATTATGGGGGGCAGTTCAGGCACCCTTTCCACTACTGCTTGGAGTCTTAGCTAGGGTCATGTTTGTGGGTTCTTGGGTATTTCCCTAGCACCAGGTTTCTCCCTAAGACCAAAATGTCTCCCTCTATACACATATCTATTTTGCTGTTCTCCTTTTCTGTCCCTTCCCCTCCTCAACCATCCTATTCCCTCATATTCTCTTCCCACCTCTCCTTACCCACTTCCCTGTCTATGGTCCCAATTTATTCTTGAGACCTTATGTATTTCCACTTTCCAGGGGATCCATGAATATCCCTATTAGGATCCTACTTGTTATCTAGCTGTCCAGGCATTGTAGATTATAGCCTGGTTATCCTAAAATCTACTTATGAATATATGGAATATTATTTTAACTAGGCAAAGACATGTTACATTTCCTTATGCTGGGGAATATTACTTTTGGGGGGAATATTACTTTAACTGTGTGAATGTATGTTACTTTTGTTTATGCTGCATTTGTTTAATAATGTAAGGATATGTGTTTAATTATGTAAAGATACATTGTATCTGTTCACCTTGCCAACCTAAGGCATCTAATTGGTCTAACAGAAAGCTGAATGACCAATAGATGGGCAGAGAAAGGATAGGCAGAGCTGAGAAAGCAGAAATAATAAATAGGAAGAACAAGAGAGAAGGAGGGGAACAGAACAAGGGACATGTCTGGGACAAAATGTTAGGCAGATGCCAGCCACCCAGACATAGAGAAGCAGTGAAAATAAGACAAACAGAAATAAGAAAGGTAACAATCCCTGAGGCAAAAGGTAGCTAAAAAGAAACAGTTTAAATTAAAAGGGCTATCCAGAAACATGCCTAATCTAGGCTGAACATTCAAAACTAATAATACGACTCTGTGTCATGATCTGGTTCTGGTTGGTGGCACAAAAGAAAAAGCCTGGCACTGCTGAGAATTCCACAGGAAAAAAAACTAACATCATTAAACAAAACAAAAATATAGGCATTAAGGGGGTTATCTATTATCAAAAAGTACAATTAACTTGGAATAAAAAAATTCCTGAATTTATCATATAACAAAGATAATTTCACTTTTTGTACTTGGAACTCTCCTACAAACATGATAAATGTTCCTAGGTTTTTGTCTAAGAAGTGAAGCAAGCTCCAACCCCAAAGTAAGTGTAAATAGGAAAAGGATGACTTACATGCCCAGGGAAAGAGGTGTTGTGACAAGAAGCAAAGTGGCTTTGTCAACAACCTTACACATTTTTTTCCAGAGGAGAAAGTGGCAAAAACTATACACACAAAAAGATTATACTGAGGCTTGACTGTGTGGAACCCAACCACAGATCTAAGAGATGCTAACTACATAGAGGACACTAAGTGATAAAAAGGTCAAGTGATCCCATTCTAAGCTTCATCTTTTGTTATGATGATAGTAAAATAATAAGGTTATATTTGCATGTACATGTGTATAGTGCGTGGGGTGGTTGTGTAACCCAGCTGACAGTTTTAATGAACAGAGAAAGAACAAAGTGGAATTTCAGACTAAAGATACAAAAGACTCTCCTGTCTCTGCCACTAGCTTTATGAAATCTGTTGTTGATCAGGTTTCTTCTTGGTCCCCACTTCCCTCTATATTCTCTGAGAGCTCATGGCTTCAGGAGCCATGTGCACACAACTCATAAAACATTACTCATCTCACTTTGACCTTACCTCTAAAAGTTAAACTGGAATAATTAATTGGGCATATTGTTTTGTGCTAGATATAACTAAAAGATCCATAAGTCCAGAAGACAATAAAGGAATATTCAAGGTTGTAGAGATAGCTCAGAAATTTTCCGATATTAAATTATAGCTAACATTCCTTATACTAAACCATGTAGCCATGAAAATGAGATATAGCCACGTAGGTATTGGACCCAATCTAGAACAAGTGAGAACATAAAGACAGGAACAAAGTGAGATAGGTTAAATATACAGATTTACAATAATCAGATATCTTCATTGCCAAAAGGGAAGCCATTCTCTAGTAATTATCAGAGAAATGGTCTAGCAAAACCCAAGCCAATGTCACCTTGTGCTGAATTAACTAACGGTGAGATAAATATTCACAAACATTTTTTTTTGTTGTTGTTTTAAGATGAGTTAACACTGAAAAACTTTCGGACCCACACTGAACCAACCTTGTGCATTCCTAGAAACCAGATTTTTCTCTCTTTTTTTTTTACATGAGTATTATTCAGTTTATTAACAATTGACAAGTTCAAAGAAAACATTCCATTATTTATCATATTTTGGTGAGTCTAAAAAAATTGTACCTAATTTAGTTTCTATCTAACTTGTATTGATAACTAAAAACTATATTTTGATGTCTCTCAAACATATATACTTTAACCTCTATATGAATTTCTTTTCTAAAACTGTTACTAGAAAACTATAACTATAATTATCTCATCTTCAACTCCCTCAGAGACTCAAGAAGGAAATAATATTAACTAAGTAAATAGGATGTACAAGCAAGCAACTTCCAAAAAAAATATAAAAATGAAACAGCTAGCTACCTGGGCAGTCTCCCAAAGTTGCTCTGCAGCACTGGAGTATCCATCTTCGGCCTACAGGCCTAGCATATCTGACAGACTTCTCTGAGAAGCAGGATATTTTTTAAAGACCTTTCTATTTTTTCCTAGCACAGTTCTGCAGTCCTTTTTTGTGTGTGGCCTGCTTGTCCATTTTAGACATCACACTGTTAGCAGTCAAGATAAGGGTACTTTCTTGCCCAGTGGCTAACTTTTGACACAAAGAAGGTCAAGTCCAAATGAAGTTTCTTCAATGTCCATCATCTTCTCTGAAGTAGATTGGTGCTGCCAGGAGCAGACATGTCTCATTGTCATAAAAATAAAAAGAACCTATGCTATTAAAATATCTTAAATGTCATATTCATTGGATCTCTGAAGTGTTTAAAGAAGACCTGTCCAAGCTCCCAGTTCAGCTGAAGAGAGAGAGAGGAGAGAGTGTATGAACAAAGGGACCAGGATCATGAGGAGAAGACCCACAGAGACAGCTGACCCAAGCTACTGGCAGCTCACTGACTCAGAACAATCACTGAGAAACTTTCAAGGAAAGGAACTAAAACCTCAGAGGTAGACAACCATCAAATGGCTTTGTGGAGCCTCTTGCAGTAGGATCAGACTATGTTCCTGGTATATGAACTGACATCTCTGAGCCCATTCCCTACAGAGGAATACCTAACCCAATCTTAATACTGGCATGAGGGTCTCGGACCTACCTCAACTGGATATGCCAGACTGAACTGACTCACCTTGGGATTCCTTGCCTTTCTTTCAAGGGATGGGGTGAGGGGAGGCTCAGGGAGGACTGGGAGAGACTGGGAGGATGGAAGAGAGGGGGAGCAGAGGTAGATATGAGAAAAAACCTTTTAAATAAATAAAAAAAGACCTGTCTATCTAAAATATATCTCTGATCTTGAAAATATATCTAATATGACTATATATTTGATTGTAATGTCTAACTACTAACTTGTATTTCTTTATGTCCTAATTATTTGGTAATAATAATTCCATGATTAGCAATTTGTATTCCATTGTTAGATGAACTGTATAAGTACAATTCCTTAAACAAGCATAGAAATATATGTATAGTAACAAATTAGTCTCAACTTTGTGTCAATCTGGCACTATGGTCATGGCGGAGGGGACAGCAGTGCTGAGGCGGAACAGGCCAGGCACGAAGGCGCAGATTTTTCTCTTTAAAAAATGCATTATCAGACATACTCTCCTCAAAATTATTATACAGATAAGTAAATGTGAGTGGGTGACAAATCACTCATCACCTTACTATCAAGAAATGGATATTGTTATCCATCTGTTTATCCTTCTAATTAAAAATAACAGACATAAACCCATAAACAGCATAAATTTGAAAGTATGTATTTTATATACACTTCCAACTTTCCACATACCAATACTCTTCCAATGAAATTATATTCATGCATATTATAAATTTATAAAGCCAACATTTTCATCAAAAAATCTTTTGTCCACACAGTATGCAAAAGTTAAAAAATAAGTTAAAAGCACAAAACACACACATAGTTTTTCCTTTGACTTGAAATAATTGTTCATTTAATTCAAATATACCAACATGCTTCTTTCTGACAAAAGCACTCTCATAATTAAGATTTTTGCAGTGCTGATGGCTATCCTAAAAAAAAGACAGAAAAGGTATATATATCCATGTTACTTGTTGATTTGGTCATGATTCATCACACTAAGACTGCACAATTATGAATTTAATTTACCCATGTTATTAAAATAATCAAAAGTCCCACATTTACACATAAAAGAAAGTAATTAGAAAAAAATAAAATTTGTGCAACTACATTTAAAAATAGTCAGGCATGGTGACACACTCCTGTAATGCCAGCAAATGAAAAGCTAAGTCAAAAAGATGGTAGGTAAATAGAAAGACTGACAGTGTCTCAAAAGTAAAATTTTCCTAAGAATAAAATGAAATAACAATTCCATTGGATTCACCAATGCTTAAAATATTATGGTAGTGAGGATTTGCATCAAATTGAATCTTTCAAAGGAAATAAAGTTTTTATAGGAAAGATTTTAGCAAGATATCCCACCCACCACCAAATTAGAAATTAGTCTTTTTTGTGTGTCAAAACAAATCCAACATCACTTAGAAGATGGAGAACCGTAGAATGAGGGGTTCAAGGTCAGCCTGAGCTGTATGAGAACCTAGCTCAAGAAAAAAATTTAAAAGAGAAGAGAGCGAGAGGAGAAAGAGGGGAGGAACAAAAATCCAAGAACCATATTTTTAAGTTATTTAAAAATTATAAATTGAATCACTTGCCATTTTAAAATTATTTATGTGGAAGTTTGGTTCAGAAAATAGATAAATGAAATAAAAGTCAAGAGCTGCCAAAATTTCTGTTTATAGTTGTAAATTCCTAAGGTTTTAAAGCACAGCCACAATCTAATTGCCCAAAGACCTGCTGTCCACTAACATTTGTGAAGGGCTAGAGTTAATGGCATGGCATGTCAATTTACTGCAGGCAGTGCATGGTGTTATAGTTTAACAAAAGAAGAAGATCAAGTTACAGCCTGCTTCTATTATCAGTGCAGCCTAGATTTATGGTTTCTAACACCAGTCCAACAAGAAATTACTGAAATGATGACAACAGTGCCTACTAAACAACAGAGTGTAGAAAAGCATGCAATAAACTACAATCTAAAGTGACTAGAAAACTAAACAACCCTGACAGTACTTCAAACATAAAGCAGGTATCTGCAAACTACTCATTTGCATATGTCTATAACTTTTCAAATCTAAACATGAAAAAAATCTGATTATAATAATCTAAAGCTAAGTAATACACACATGTATTAATCACTATTGGCTATTTTATCTCAATAATGAATATAAAGACTTTTATCTGAGCATACTTATGAAACTCTACCAACTTAGTGAAAAATTGAATATGGACATTACTTCCAAGTAAATTTAAAGTATAATAAACATTTCAAATAATACCCTTTAATTTTTTCAAAGAAAAAAAAAAACACCTCCACAGCAGAAAGGATATTTGTATGTTCAAAAGTAAGAGAACTTAAGTACATTTGGATTAGTGTTTGAATTTAAGTATATATAAATCAAAATAAAAGCTATCCAAAACTGCTGAAAGGTAAAAGAGTGATCAAATATTTAAACCAAGAACTTTGACACTCTTAATTTTTAAGTAACTACTAAAGGCTACAAGGAACCTATCAAAGAGAGTTATGTCTAGAATTCTATACTAGTGAATCCTTTTGAGACAAAAGTTGTGAAAAATGTGATGTATATTCTAAAGAAGCAAGATACACAAGCTTTTTCCCAAAAAATGAAATTATCTTCAGTATATCATAAAAATGCAGTGTGTCTGTCCCTTTGGAAGTTTACAATGGCAAATTACTACAAAAGGTGAGCACTCTCTTTCCGCTCTTAGAACAATTTGGTCCTATAAACTTAGGAAGGGGCAGAACCACAGCCATAAACACAAGTCACAAGTAGAAGAGTTAAGTGTTTTCTATCTTCAAATATTTCCTAGCTCTTTACTCATACAAAAATTCAACAAGTTTACTTTTTAACTCTTTAAAAAATTCATCTACTTTAGAAAACACTATCATAATTCAGCTGCTGTGTGAACTGAAAATCACTTAACTTTTTACAGAAGAAATTATCCTCATTTTATATTCCACGACATGCCCCAAAACAAAAGCAGGAGAAAGATTTAGGGACATTATGTTTACTAGAAATCACAATATAAACATCATCACTAATATTTCTATGGCTACTATGGTTAACTTATACCAGATAAGAAAGGTAAAATAACAAAAAAAATGCCTTACTCATGAAAACCAAACAATATATGCTCATTTCAAGTCTCAGTTTCTCAAATTTGTTCAAGCTATCCTTCTCAAATAACTATCATTTCTGTTAGACTTTCTGTAAATGAAACATTAGAGGTAAACAAATTTCTATGCCTCAAGTATCAAAACCCAAGCTACTAATTGTGGAAAACATATTTGACACTATTATAATCCTGCATTTATAAAGTTAAATAAGTAAATTAAAGCACTTTGGATTTAAGATAAATGAAACTGACATACTTCTATATCCCTCAGGGAAAAAATATTAAAAAGAGTAGTAAGACTTTCCATGAAACATAAATTTAAAATCACCAACACTGACTATTGCCAAATTTCCAGGTTTTCAATTTCTAAAATCACTTCTAATCTGAAGGTCCCATGTACTATGACATTAATAATGACTTTGATTCTAAAAGGTGACTAGCAGCTCAAAGAACAAAGGATTCTCTTGCATCCACCTCAGTATTCCACTTAACCCAAAGAAAGGGGCAATGGAAATCTCAAGTAAAATACCCCCCATAAGAATTTAAACTAAAAACTTGTATTTGGAACTACCTTATAATGGAACAAGAGGACAAGTCATTTTCATTCAAAAGACCTAGTATTTACTCAGCTTTTTAAAGGCATTTTACCATCATCAATTATTTCTTAGTGAGACATCCCAGGATTACCCAAACCATTTCACTAATGCGGAAACAGACACCAACAGAAGAGAACAGGGGCAGGAAAAGGGGTGATAGGAAGCATCTGGGAGGAACAGGCAGGCAGCTAAAAAGGAACAAACTAAAAAAAAAAATGATAGTCACATCTAGCCTGCAACTGACCATCATAATCCTTATTATTCTGGCTTTAGAGAGATCTAAGATATATTTTTTAAATTAAAAAATTACTTTTTAAGTCATTAAATACCCAATTTCCAATGTGCATAGTGATTTCAACTAATATTAGCAAAAATACCCCTGTCCCCAGAGGCCTGATCACAAATAGTTCCTGGTTACAACCAGAATGTAAAGAACAGTAGCAAAAATACTTGAGTTTGTCCTTTAGGCAAAGAAATGCTTGGTCTTATTCTATGTCAATTATGATTTTTTTAGTAATCTTGAAATATACAGTAATAATGTACCTCAGTGGATTGGTTGCCTTAAACACTCAGAAATTAAAATACATGATGGGCTTTGAATAAATATACCTTGAACTGAGTGAATTCCATAAAATAAAAGAGCACAGGTTCTTAATGAAGACCAGTTAACTGAGCCATAAATCAAAAGGGCTGACCAAATGCCTTGTGACAAATAAGAATAGATGCTTAGGAGCAACTGTGTACATTTATGACAGCATCAATTTTAAAACAGCCTCATATAGATGGTGCAATACCAGTTACAGTAGTTCTCCCTCCCCCCCCCCCAACTGCAGTTCTAAAGCAAAGTAGTTTTCTTGGGTAAACAGGCACATAAGGAACTCACACGATTAGAGGACAGACACAGTATTCAAAAATGTTCTAAGTTGTTTAAAATGATTTCACTAAGTCCTGTTATAAGTTTCAGACTATTTTGAAGTTGATAAAGATATAGATCAATGTAAAGTAACAAACTGTCTTCTCAAAATCAAAATCACTATCAAAAGCTTACTTTCAAATTCTTTCCATTAAATAAAGAAAGCCACAGCTTAAAATAACAATCATCAGAATGAATAGGCTATTTAAAGAAGAAAAAAAAGGAATAGCAAAAAAGATAAAAGTGTCATTATTGAAGAACATTTCAAAGCATTTATTAAAATTGAGTATATGTTAATGAACTACTATTTAAAAAAACTCCTTGTATTCAAGTACATCTTCTAATCTTCTTCCCTTAAACTGGAAATAATAATAATAATAATGTCCCTGGAAGTATTGAAATTGCGAGAGCTGAAGTTCTCTGAGGAAAATAGAAGCTCCAATACTTTGGTATATGAATATCATACACTAAAAGATACTTTCCCTGTCTCAGTTTCCCCTTGGTAATCAATATATTTACTTTTAAAAAGCATTCTAAAGTTATCCTAAAGGTAAGTCATAAAGGTTAATGCTGTTATTCTTCAAAAATAGAGACATTTCTAATTGAAATCATACTTTGTGATGAATGACAAATGTCTTTAAACAACCTTCTTTAAAACATCAATACTCTCAGATGGGGAGCTGTAAGTAAATATTTGAGTTGCTCACAAACAAGACAGGACTGGAGGAGAGAAGGACAATTACTGTTCATCCTTTGAAAAGATACATATATAGCACAAGACACCAAAAAAAAAAAAAAAAGTCGGATCAAATTCCAAATACTCCTAAATATCTCATTATCTCTTTTTTGGAGCTCTTGGAGTACAAGTACTATTTAGTTTTTTTTAAAAAAAAAATAATAATAAATGAAAAGAACTTTTAAAGAGCTGTTTTGAAATGAAAGGAACAGTGGTCACTAGACTCAAACTTTGCATACATGCCCTCTCCTAAACCATTTCAGGAGTCTGTCCATGCCTTTCTATCCAGCTTTAACCAGGAGGCATGCACTCTTGCAGGCCAACAACGCCCCCTCCCCTAAAGGAGCCCCAAGGCACACACCTGGCACCAGATCCGACCCGCGTGGGCTCCAGGCCACAGGCGCATCTTTCTAGGCTGACGTTCCCTCCCAAAATTTAAGTTACCTCCCAAATCCTGGTCTGAGCCCAAACCTTGCAAAGTCATCCCTGCCCTTCAGCCCTACCAACCACCCGCAAAGACCCCAGGCTTCAGCCTGGTCCCACCTACCCTGGGGAGAATTGCAGAGGGCGCTGTCGGCACTGCAGGAGAGGGGCCCTCGGAGGGACCTGGGCCAGGGGCCAGAATGCCTCCAGCAAAGCAGGCTGGTGAAGGAGCTCCGCGCAAGTGTGCAGGACAGCACTGTGCGTTAGCAGCCGAAGAAACTCACAGTGAACATTAAGTGAAACACAGCAGCCATGGCATCTGGGGTAGAGCGTCCAGGAGTGTGAGACAGGGGTGTCGGGACAAACTGAGGCGGGACGCTGGCGCGGCAGTAAGGGGGCGTTCCCAGCGCAGGACGTGCCCCTCAGGCTCCCCACCACCCACCCTGCAGACAGCCATCTGGGCTTGGACAACTGGACCTAGTCTTCACTCCTCATGGGGGGGGGGCGGGAGCACCACGCACCTCGGGTCTCCGCCGCCCTAGCAACAAAACTTCTGTCATGCTAGTTCCTGGAGCAGACACTAGAGTTCACACTGCCGCCGCCATTTTTGAGAAGCCGCGCGCAGAGCCGCGCATGCCCCACAACCGACATAGCCACCCCGCCCTCCCACAGCGGGCTCTGTGCCCAGTGGTCGCTTCAAACACGCCTTAAGACTGCTGCTGAGGTGGAGCTAGAGTCCTGAACCCAACAACCTGTTTGTGCAAGTTCAAGCAGTGGCCATCACAGAGACATGGTGACCCTGAAAAAGCCTTTTGGCACTTCTTCATTGTCAGTCAGAACCAAAAAACCTAGCTGCAGCCCTTGCACCCAGGACCCCTGGAGTGGAGCATCAAATTCCATCCCTGACACTCACTCCCAATTAGCCTGTCAGACTCCTGACCAACTCCTATTTTGGCCACCAATACCGCTCCCTCCCACCCCCAAAAAATACTTCAAGTCCAAGAATCAAAGAAAACTCGGCTCAGCTCCTATACAGAAATTTGAGCAAAATCACTAACTCCCTCCTTCCATGGTTCCAACACTGAGCTTTATCCCTCTAAACCATGGGTTTTTTACGCCAATGCCCTCCCAGTCTCACTTTCTGGATTTTGTTGTTGTTCTTAATTTATGTTTAAACTAAAAGACTCTAGACTAGCCCAGTGACAGGAATAGTTTTCTCACATTTGAGAGTGCCCAGGAGGGTCATACACAGTGCAATTTGGAATTGCCCTCCACATTGCTTCCTAACCTGTGAGGAACCTGCAGAATAAATGAAGATCATTCTGAAAAGAAAAAGGAAAAAAATGCCTTAAAACAACCCACTAATCTGCCCCAAATACATAAAACAGAAATCGGGGGATGCCCATGCACCCTCTAGTTCTGAGTTTATTGTAAGCTGATATCAAAACTTTGTTTGAAAAATATGCAATATGCCCTGTTAGCTGAAAGTAATCTATTGATAGGTCTTCCCCTGTTTCTACAATTCTTCTAAAACTGAATGTAGGTGCTGTATCTGTTACTACCTTAATGTATAATGGGCTTTCAAAAATATAATTCTAAAGTTAGCACCTAAAACTCATAGCATATATCCACACCAAAAGAATATATTCCACTTTCTAAGATATAAAATAAAAATTTCATATGCAATTCTTACAATACAAAACAAATGCAAGCTCCTCAAAGATATTAGCACAGTATGGATTAGACATTGCTAGTTCTAGGAACAATGGGGAAATAATGTTTGTCTCCCTAATAATCCAGTAGTTCCTAAGACAGGAAACTAGAATGTACTCTCTGATATATCCACTCTTGAATCTCAAGAGGCTTGCCACCTGAAGATTTCAAAAAGGGCATTAAATTCTTTACCTCTTCCTAGTAACTGGCAACCTCTCTTCTTGAAGATGACCATACAAAATTCTCTCAGTATAAATTAGATGACTTGGGCCATAGAATGCTTCTCCAAATCTCACTAAATATGCAGGATCAGATATTCTAGATTTCTGTCTGTAATGCACCCAGTTCAAGAAAGATCTAAATATGATGAACTTACTACTGGTGATTTGCTTCACAATTTGAAAATCATTTGATTATTACAAATAAACACTGAAGTATTTTTGTTCTCTAGAGCAAGTTAGACCTTTTGTTACTTTTATCTATTAAAACTCTACTATAAATCTGTAAATACTCCTTTCCTATAGTTTATTCAATTTTTGAATAAAGAACGTTTACATTATCCAAGAGGAAGATTCAATGAGTTTTCTAAGCCAGAAAGATTTTTAACAGAAAACAAATTAAGAGTTTTATTCTAAGTAAATCCTTTACACTTGGTATGACTGGTTGAACATAAATCCTTAATTAGTGGTCACTGTCTTTCTAATTATAAATATTTGAAAATTCAGCTCTGTTAGCCTATATGTGAAAGATTTGGCTTGCTATCACTTCTTTTAATGTACATATCTTTATTAATTTGTACTTTGCTAAATTTCCTGTCTCACTGATACATCACTACAACCCCTATTTCTTTAAAGAAGGAACCATATATTAGGAGAGAACTGACTCTGGCAAGCTTTCCTCTGACCTGGGAATGACTGCTATAGCATGCCAGCAGGCACACACTACAAACCACAGATGTAAAAATTATTAAATTAAAAAATAAAGTTAAATCTTCAATATTTTCAATATTATGAGGTTAGATATTCTTATTCCCACCTTATAAATGAGGAAAATGAATTTCACATAGCAAGTGTCAATTAGCTTCTGAATAAATTTTAGAACATTTCCTAGCTAACCTTCCAACTCTGTCAGC
Organism: Sigmodon hispidus; assembly: GCA_004025045.1. Lineage (NCBI taxonomy): Eukaryota > Metazoa > Chordata > Mammalia > Rodentia > Cricetidae > Sigmodon > Sigmodon hispidus. The sequence goes on along the minus strand of PVIH01021535.1, from coordinate 9,499 downwards.
AGTTATATGCTTTCATCATCGCCTATACATATAAACTTTCAATAATAATTATTTGGGATATTTCTACCCTATTTTCCCTCCTCTGCTAAAATAGAAACTGCTTTTAAATAATGTTAACAAAGGTCAGAGCATCACTCTTTTATGTTATATGGTAGTATTTTATACACAGAATCTAATAATTTATTAACTTGGAGAATGAATACTTTAGAGTATTGAATAAATATTGTCCAGAAAATTAAAAATAAAACTCGTTGAGCCTGTCACTTCTAGACTCTGGAGTCACAACTTCTGCTGTATAGAAATCCTCTAAGTGAATGGTGAATTCAGGGGCTCTTGATTGCCCAAAATGCTGAGGATAAGTCATAGCTGAGGGCTCAACTCTAAAACAAGATGTTTATAGCACCCCAATGAAAGGGTTGGGGAACAATGCAGAAGGGGGATAGGAAATATGCAAAAGCCATAAAATAAAATAAAGTAAAATAAAATAAAGTATTGAAAATGTTATTCTCTACCCATGACAGAACAATTCAAATCAAACCCATAGCAAGTGCAGTTACCTACACTGGGTCCCACACAAAAAGACTGGACCTGTCAACCATCAGTCAGGGAAGGAGCTCACAGGTCTCTAGTTCTTATTGCTAACTAGTGACTATTGATACATTCTGGAAAAGGTGGAGTCATTGCCTTGAGTTATGTACCTACTGCTAGGCCCACTTAGGCAGCAGGAGTTAGTCCCAAAGCTATGGTCATATTGATGTTTCAGCCTAAACTTACTGGGTCACAAAACAAAACAAATAAACATAAAGATGAGAAAAAAAAGATTTGAAGAGAAGTAGGATATACAGAGGTACTGGGGACAGCCTGAGGTGAGAGTAGTCAGTATGTATTACATACTTGTGTTAAACTATCAAAGAACAAATTTCAATAATTTACAGTGAAGACTCTATAGACTGAAAGGGTAAGAACTAAGGCTGGAATAATCCACATTTTCATGATTTCTTAAGTAAGCAGTAGATATCCTCCTATCAATTTTCTCTGATAGTTCTCTTGACTCGAAGCAAAGCCTATAATAATTTTGACACAGTACCCTATCACATCCTTGTCCTAATCCAAATGCAATGAAAAATCCTGTATCTCAGTGTTTTTGGTTAGTTCCTTTTGAATTCTTCTTTAATGTTTCATATTAATCAAGCAGAATAAAAAGTATTTTCCTAGGTAAGTTTAACTCATAATTTTATCAATATACATGCTATAGCTTATATCGAATACTATTTGGAATCTAGGATGAATTAACAAAAACTATTTTCCTACATCATTTACTTCTTACTACAACACAAATGCCTACATTAGGCAGAAATTAGAGATCCAAGGTGAAATTAGTAAACACCATTTGTCTATTTCCACCTTAGAGATAAAAACAACCTGATAGGCAATAAATAACTAATAAAAAATAAAAGTGTTAACTGAGTTTACAAATACCAAATACCTTTAGATTCTTGTTTGAAGAACTTTTAATATCAATATTAAACTGAAAGAAAACAGTTGGCTTTAACACTAGTGTTGGCTTTAACAAGCCTCTTTATAACTTCAAATTAGTAATTTCGCTAGAAAAGTAACATGAAGTAAAGTTGTCTAGAAACCCAAAGAAACTAGTCTAACAGGTGAAAGGAAGATAACTGTACCAGGAACCTTAACTTATTGCCTGAAATCCAGGTTCCATTTATTAATTATTTCTTTGTAACCAATTCTATGCCTTTATTTAAAAAACTTAAAAACAGTGGTAAAGAAATAAATGACATTCAAGTCACAGATGAGAAAACCCTAGTCAAACTGATCAGAAAAACCACATGAATTTTGTTTAACCAATCAATCCTTACATTTTAAAACTCAGTTATTCTGCACTAACAGAGTATCTGTTATCTGTGCTAACTAGCCAGGTCAAGTGTTTTCTAGACTGCGAAATCTGGCATGATTCATGATTTCCATGAATACTACATTATATAACATTTAGCCGTCAATACATTTACTCAGTCCTTTATTCAAACAGATTATTTACTGAATGTTCACTATATGCGGCTTTGTTAGAAATAGCAACAGCAAGATGAGTAAGAAAATTCAAATAATCCAGGAGTTTACACCAAAAGAAAAGAGAAAGACATTTTAAGATCTGTTAAAAATGAAGTAAAACCTCTTAATCCCCCTCTTTATTTATTAGTTTGAAATGGATCCATATTGTGAAATAGTGAACAAAATGGAAAGCAGTTTGCCAGCTAAAACTGATCCTTTGAACAAAAAAGCACTAAATAAAACACTAGTTTTGATTTTATACTTTTTGTCCTGTATATTTCCCATTAGAGACATCATTCCCTGCCTCTTTCTTCTAGGATCCACAAAAATCTCTTCATGATTCCTCCAAGTAAAGACACTCTTCCAACTCAAATAACATTATTTTTATTTCTATCACTATGGATCAGTTTTGCTTCTTCTTGATATCTTATTCATAAGCTTACATATGTGTGTGTTTGTGTGTGTACATTTGTGTGTGTGTTACTGCTTGTCTGTATGTATACCACATGTGTGTTGTACCAAAGAAGCCAGAAGAGAAGATCAAATCTCAGGACTTGAAATTACAAAATACTGTGAGATACTCGAATTTGATACTGACAACCAAACCCATATCAAAATTGCAAAGGCAGCAAGTGTTTTTTGATGTGTGATGTATTTCTGTATGCTGTGAATATAATTGGTTAGTAAAAGAATTGTTTTGGCCTACTACAAGGCATCTTGGAAGCAGGTCAGAAATCTGAGCATAGACTAAAGGGGAAAAAGGGTGGAGTCAGGAGAGATGCTGTAAGCTGCTGCTGAGAGAGGAAGATGTAAAGAAACTCAAGTAAGCTGCAAGCCATGTGGCAAGACATAAATGAATAGAAATGGGTTAAGCTGTGAGAGCTAGCAAGCAATATGCCTGAGCCATAGGCCAAACAGCGTGTACTTAAAATAAGCCTCCTGTGTGTTTCTTTGAGACTTTGGGACTTTGGTTCAGACCTCAAGGCCAGGCAGAGCTAAGCAGCTGCAGGCAGGTCCAGACCTTGGGGCTAGTCCAGGTCAGAAACCTCTTACTACAGCTCTTAACTGTTAAACCCTCACTTCGCACCCTATGTTTGTCTTCTTTTCACTCAACATCTATCCCTCAAATTCTTCCCTATTGGTAAAGCCCCATGCTCATTCTTAGCAAGTGCTGTGAATAACTTCACTATATCCCTATCTCAGAAGATGTGGTTTGGGTTGAATTTACTGGACTTTGACTTCTAGTTACCATAATCTTCTGATAATAAATTCTCTGAAGCTATAAGCTAACCTCCAGCTACACTAAACATTAGCTATCTTAGGTATCTTTGGAGCTTTGCTTATTTACAGTCAGGGGCAGGTTTAATTTTGTACTTCTTTAGAGTACTATATAAGTCAACTACTAACCTTTCTTTTCTTTATAAGAGTTAATTATCTGAAACAGATTTGTAATTCAATCAGATAGTTGAGTAGACAAACATATATAGATGAGACATTTTTTGTTTGCTCTTGTATCGCCAAAATAAACAAAATTATAAAGGAAATCATCAAAAGAAATTAACTGAAAAAGAAGAAAGTCAAAATAAGATGGAAAAAGAAAACATATAATTAAAGACTTTAAGACTCAAATAAATGGAAAGGAAGAAGTAATATGGTAAAGAGAAACTGTCACCTGTTCAAACTTGTAACAGAGCCTACAAGATAGCAAATAGCACTATGAAGGGCACAGTTGTTTTTCCTTGATTAGATTGAGCACACGGTTTATTCTGTGTACACATGATGATATCTTTGCTAATTTGAAGTTCTTACTTTATTGAATATTTCTTGGATATATAAATAAGGAGTTCAAAAGTGTAAATATGTAATCAACACCATTTCATCAGCAACACCACAGCAGAAGTTTAAATAGAAAGGTTTACCATTGAAAATTACTCAGAAATTCCAAGATAAGTTGCAGATGCATTCAACACAGTCCTTAAAATTTACAAATAACGTTTTTAAATGAAATCTCATAACAATGTTGATTTAATGAGTAAGAGGATGGAAGGAATGGGCAGTGTTTTAGTCATATGGCATTTGTTCAAACTGGATTAAGAAATACAGTTAAAATTCAAAAACATCCATAGAATCAGTACTCTTATATCCAATATGCATGGTTTTGGAAAATCTAAGGTCTCTCATGGGACTACAAAACAAAGCAGAGGCACTTAAAGTAAGCTCTGTTCCTTTCTGGATTTGTGACTGATGCAAAATAAACCAAAATTTAAAATGTATAGTAAAAAATCTCACCAGAAATTAGCATCTTCCAGGCTGTTTAAAATAATTGAGCTAAAACCAGCTTCAACACTGTAATGCACTGCTCAGAATATGATGCATATTCACTTATTATTCAAGAAGTAGGAGTTACTGAGCCTACCATAGTCCAATACCTGTACTAAATATACAGTCCAGACAAATAACCAAGTGATTTGGGTGGGATGGATATACCAGAAGTGAAATCCAAGGGCTCATGCATGAAAAGCTAGTGTTTTACATATCGCTGAGTTATAAACATTCTTAAGGTATTTCTTGGTTAAGTTCTCAATTGAATCAATGAATTGCTTATAGATACAAATGAATTGCTTATAGATACAAATAGGGACTCAACTGTTAAGTAGACTGTTAAGTTAAAGAAATTAAATAGCCTTTCATGTAAAACATAGTACTTTTAATGTAGAATATAGTAACATTAGAAAAGCTAACATGAAATTTAGAGAAAACATTTCTCTCAAAAGATTTTTGTCCCCATGTTTTAAAGTTTTCAAAAAAATAAAAAATAAATTCTCCACAGTAACCCCCTAGTAAGTTATCTTTCTGACCCTTGGTTCTGGGAAGCTAGTGTCACTCAGCCATCTATACAGTCTAGAGACTGGGGTCTCACCAGCCTTGAATAAGCCATTATTCTATCTTTTCTCCTATGGTGATGGGGAGTTTCAACCCATATGACTGAGAAAAGAAGATGGAAATTTGTGGCTTTGTGGGATGCTTTGTATACACTCACAGTGTGAAAACCTTTTTCATTATTAAGTACCAGCTAATAAAGGGCCAAAATATACCAAGCTGAAGTCTGAAAACTTTCAATCTCAAACATATTAAAGGTTTAGTGTTAGAAACAATCAGGTTCTTGTCATCTACCATTTGCTAGGAGTTTCCCCAAATAAAGGGCAAGTACTACAGTTTTATAAAATGTTTTGGCAGTGTAGGATAAGGCAGCTTTCTGGAGGACTCTCTAAGGAAATGACTGCAAACTTTTGGTGTGAACAGCCTTAAGCAGTTTAAATCCATGGTAAACAAAGTGACCAACCATGTCATGTATGTTTTACTGTTTCTGAACTAAACACTCAAGATTATTTTAGGGTGAATTTTTTTCAATAATAAACATTAAATAAATTATCCTCTTATTTTCATAAACATTGTTGACATTTGAAAATTTGTAAGTGAGAAACAAATTTTAGATGGCAAGCTGAAAATATTGAAATAAAGCATTTTCCAGGAACCAGGATTGACAAAATGACTCGGCCAGTAGAGATGCCTATGCACAGGCATGAGGACTTCAGAAATTCACAGGAGCACAGTAGCATACTGCCTCCCATTCACACAAAAAATAAATATAAATTTTTCTTTCCTCAAAATCATACTATAAAAACAATGTGACTATAGAGACTTCCAGGAAGAACACATACAGTCTTTACAGCATGAGCATGATGATTTTGAAACCGAAGAACTGGGAAACTACATCACTTATGAAAACCTGAAATGATTCTACAGTACATTTTTCCTAACATTGCATTTTGATACAAGTAATAAATACTATAATAGCACTAGCAACATGTGGATATTTAAAATTAAATTTAAATTAATTGAGTTGGAAATTAGTTAAGTGGCAGAGCATTTGCCCACCATGTAGGAGAGTCTAGGTTCAAACCCTGCTACTAAACACAGAAATTTTAATTAAAATTTCAGCAAGGAGATCCAGAAAGATTTCTACTGTTCCCACCTGGTCACTGTGCCTGATCCTCATTAGGCCTATAATACCAATGCCACTGCAGGGAATAAATAAAAATCAGGGTTAGGGCTGAGCTGAACCTCAGTTTCAGCACTCTTTAATCTCAGGGAACTGCATTTGTGATAAATGCCAAGTAAGAGCACGATGTATACATCTATCTAACTTTCCATATTCTTTGAAAATGACTTACACCAGATATTTTTCAAGCATAGTAAAATTGGAAAGGTTACTACAGTGAAAGAGAAACTAAGCAAGAGTAAAGAGACTGCATTTATGTTTTCTATATAAAGACAACAAAAAAACTGTGCTACAGCAACAAACAGATAAGTGTATAATTAAGTTATGCATGTCTTAAAATATGCTTTGAGAATGTGAACATTCAAAGAAAGCAGAAAAACAGGAGAAAAATTCTTAAAACTAAAGAAAAATAAGTAGAAAATAAAAACCTGAAGCTAAAGAAAAAAAGTCTCCTTCTCTTGAAAGTCTAAGTGAGGTCAGAATATTCCAGTAAGTCAGGACTGATGAACAAAATAAATGCAATCCCAGTAAGAGGTGGGACTATTGAATTTTAACATAATATAATTCAAAGTACCCAAGAATTAAGGAAACCACATATGTAAGTGATGTTAATTAAAACTTATTAAGTAGAATTAAATTTTAAAACAAAAACCTAAGAGTTAAAATCTAGCCTAAAGGTTATATTTAGTATCCAAACATACAACACTTAATACCAAATAGTTCTGCATTATAAAAAAACTTCATAAGACATTTTAAAATAATTTAAAATACTATGTTTCTATTATTACCTTAGTGAAGTGTAAGTTGAACATCTTTAATTTCAAATCAACAATCTAAAATGTTCCAGTATCCCAAAACAGTAGAAACATGATGATTTTTTAAAAAATGCACAGCATGAAAACTTGTTTTGTGTACATTATTTAATATGTACAAAATTACTATTCCTATTATCTATTACATATAATATATCATAATGAATTTCATGCATAGATTAATCTGATCATATCTCATTAGGTATATCCTAAAAATACCAATTACAAACAACCTTTATTCTCAAACATTAATTACTTATGAAAATGACTAATTCAATAAAACAATGAAACTTAATAAAATCAAAGTAATATTATCATATAAAAGATAAATATTAAAACAATTTGATAACATCATTGCCATAAGCTTGATTCACTGTACTGGTGATTTCCATGAGAACATGTGAAATAAATATAATCATTAAAAAACTATTCAGTTTATCATACTACTCTTATTTTAAATGAAAAATAACTAAAAAGAACTAGTACTTATTAAGTTGGATACAGAAAAGTACTGTACTGGACAAAATTATTCACTATAATTACTATTCAAAGGATAAACAGTTAAGATTCACTATCAAGGAGCTGCTTCTTAGAAAGATAAAATCTCATACTCTAGACTAAACTTAAATAATGATAATCTTCCTTTTTACAAAAGCTGCCAAAAGCTGGGGGTATGAATGTTTCAGAAGCACTGGTCTAAATCACTGTTCCTCAGGTTATCTTAGCTTATATGCAAGAACTATCTAGCAAAGAGTATGATGTGTATATGAACAAAGACTGCATTCATAGAACTACAAAGGCAGAATCCAGGTGTTCAATCCGAGCCTCAGCAGTCTATCAAGACCTTTTCTTAAGGAAACAAGAGGAATAACCTTTAAGCATCCCATAGTATGCTATAAAAGGTTCTAGTTTTTACTGAACATTTTACCAGATCGTGAGTGGCATAGCCACATACTATTCTACATGGTTTCATCTTTGTTTTGAGTCTTGGTCCACAGAGGAAAGTCATGCCTCAGTTCACACTGAAAATGAAGTTTTGTGATTTTTGTTTGAACCCCAAATTTCTTTTGTAAATTATGGTATTTGTTTACAAACCCAATCAATTATGAAATCACAATAAAACAATCACACAATTTTAACAGCAATATATATACGACCTTTCCTGACCAAAAAAAAAAAAAAAAAAAAAAAAGCTAACTCATTTATGAATGAATAGCAATCCTAGAAATGAGGTATAAAGAGATGAATAAAAAATAGAACTAGCAAAATAAATAGTAATTAAAAAAATTGCATGCATGTATTCAAATTCAGAAAACAATATAAGAAGTACAGTCCTAGGTATTTTAAGAGTTTAAGAAAAAAGTATTTAAAACTGAAGATTTATCTTAACTTCAAATCAACTAGAAATCTATTTAGGTAGATTTCTTACTCTTTTTGAAAATGTTATGTTTATATTCTGTTTGTATGGATGATACTGCATCACTTCTTTGCTGTGCCCAAGGAGGTAAAAACAGTGGGACAGATCTGCAGGGACTAGAGTTACAATTGTACCTATATATGTAACTGATATTTGGGTCCCTGACAAGAGTAAGACAATATAACAAAATGCCATAATAAAATGAAACTGAAAATTTTGAGACAGATCTTACTGTGTAGCCCTATCTAGCTTTTAACAAGTAGACCACATGGACAACAAACTCACAGAGTTCTGCCTAATTGTACTGTATGAGTTCTGAGATTAAGGCATATATTATAACTCCAGGACAAAACCCATAACAAAAATAAAAGACACACACACGGAGAAAATGGTATACAATTTGAGAGATTAAAAAACATGTATAGAGGTATAAAAAAATTAATCAAGCCAGAGTTGTAACAACACATGATAAGGAGAAAAAAGGCACAAAGAAAGATTGAGATAAGAGTAATCTATATGACAAGACCTTAACAAACAAAAGAACAAAAGCAAACAAAAAAAAAAGAAAAGAAACCAGATGCAACTAAGCACCATCATTCACTGTTCAAGTCTTAAATAAAAATGTGCTAAATTTGACCTTTCAGAGAAAATATCTGGTTTTAATCTATGCTTAAAAAACATGTTAAGTAGGTGTCTTATAACTACAACACTAAGAAATTGTTTTAAGTTCCAGCATCCTTATAAAAAGGCCAAGAAAAACTGCAACAAATGGTTGACAATTGGAACAATGGATTCTGGGTATAAGACTTTTACACAGAAAAGAAATATGCAGAAAAAAATTTATCTATGTAAAAATCAGAGTTTGATTCCTAGAACTAATAAAGAGCCAGAAGATGTGGCTCATATCTGTAATCTCAGTAACAAAAGGGAATATAGGAGGAGAGACATGAATCAAGAAGACAGAAAAAGTTAGGAAGAGGGATTGGTTTGGGAAAGCAGAGAACAACTTAGAAAGTGAAACAGGGGCCTAGAGAAGACCAGGGCTTTAAAAGTCAGAAAGCAACAGGAAAGGTAAATAAACTAAAGAAGACCATGGGAAACAGACTTGGAAAAAAAAGGGTGATGAAAAAGTTAAAATTT